>JASDQU010310535.1:0-11114 GCA_032191745.1 Picea mariana
GTGATGGAAATTTTGGAATGATAGTGTCGAAGACACGAAATGTAAGATTCCCAAGTGGGTCTTCCTGGAAATATTTGAAATATTTTTTTATGTTTGTGTTATTTTGTCAAACAGTTTGCAGGTTTTCCTTCTTTAAGTTGAGCTAGGAATGGATTTATAGTTTTTTGCAGCAAGTTTATATAATGAAGAAACTAATACATAACAAGATAGAAGTAGAAATGACACAAGAAAATAGCCGCAACACTTCATATATGAATTTTATTTAATATATAAGCTGACCTCAAAACAATAGAGAAACATATATGGAGTAGAAACTGAAGAATGATAGATGTGGCTGAATAGCACCTCTAAAATACAATAAAATAGAGAGATATAGGTCCTCCCGAGCCTCCAATAGATGCATGCAAAGAATGGAAAGATTAACCTCTTTCCCTTCCTCCAAAATGATGACTCTCCTTGCTGAGTTGTGCCCTCACTGGCTGTAATACACCCTAGTAATTCACATGGGATGGATCAAGCCCCTAAACTCCAAATAAGAGTTGCAAACCTGTATAGATGATGATGGCTAACTCATAATAGAAGATCCCCTGGCTGTAGATGACCAAATTGGCCTCCAACCACTAGATCTCAAACCTCCAGTGCACCCTCCTTCAGGAAATTCACCCAAATCTAATAATAAATAGATATGGGTATTAGAAACCCTCCAAAGTGCCAATAAAAGTCACCCTAAGTGGATCAATCGCAAGCCCACTTAGATCTCCCAAATATCTCTCTCCAAAAAGCCAAATTGAACCCTTGGTTGAATAGCGCATCCTCTCTATAGAAATCCTCCAACAATTGGACCCCTCTTCCCAACTGATTGAAGAAATGGATCTGAATTGGAATAGACTGGTGAGGGTGGAATATTTCACCACCTTGGCCAAGCTTGGACCAGGAAAGGAGGAATATTTCACCTATGTGATGATCTCTAGGGTTTGTCTAGCCAAAACCCTCAAAACACTCAAGCTACCAGAGATCAATTATAAAATAGGAAATGATCAATAATGAGGAGTGAGGCGCCCTCCTTTTCTTTTATACCCCAACATTCTAATTTTCATTTAAATCATTTAATTGACTTCTAAGGTTTGTTTATGTACTTTTTCATCATTGTCAATTAGATTTTATTTCCTTTTTAGCCAATGTCACTTTAATAATTCGACTTTAACACCTTAGTGACACAACTTGGCCCCTTAGTCCCCTTTTTAGTGAGACTATAGCCTATGGGGAACAACTAGGATACTAATTCCTCCCAATCTTGTCAATTGGAAGGGGATCTTACAGTCTCCCATGCTTGAAATTGCTTGTCCA
The DNA here is from genome assembly GCA_032191745.1 of Picea mariana. Classification (NCBI taxonomy): domain Eukaryota; kingdom Viridiplantae; phylum Streptophyta; class Pinopsida; order Pinales; family Pinaceae; genus Picea; species Picea mariana. Next base: position 1,348 of record JASDQU010310535.1, read on the forward strand.
CAAGAAATTTTGAATCAATGTGCTGCAAAACCTGTTCACCTTCCCAAGAAACATCTTCAATTGGCAGATTCTTCCATTTTATGAGATACTCCTCGATGATCCTATTTCTCAATAATTTCTCCCTGACCTCCAAGAAATCCTTAGGGATTATAATCAATTGGCCCTCCTCATCAAGTGGTGGTAACTCCTCTATAACTTCTACTTGCTGACCCAACACCTTCTTCAAGCATGACATGTGGGAATACATTGTGGATATTGCTTCCTGTTGGAAATTCAATTTCATATGCTAACTCACCAACTCTTCTACTCACCTTGTATGAACCATAAAAATGTGGCTTAAGTTTTTCCATGGCATTATTTTTTATGGATGTTTTCCTATATGGTTGAAACCGCAAATAGACCAAGTCCCCTACCTCAAAGCTGCGCTCCACCCTGCTTTTTTCCGCATAGAACCTTTGTTGGTTTTGAGCTTTCTGCAAGTGGTTCTTAAGCTCCCTCGGGGTTTCATGTCTCTCTTGGATCCAATCCATATCCATGGGAGCCCTACCGTCTCCGAGAACACCCTCCATGAATGTGAGTGAAGCATAGCCATACAATGCTTTGAAAGGTGTCATTCCAATGGATCTGTTATGAGTAGTGTTGTAATAATACTCCCCTAGATGTATCAATTTGATCCAACCCCTTTGTTTCCCTCCCACATAATTTCTGAGATACCCTTCAACCCATTTATTGAGTATTTCTATTTTTCCATCAGTTTGTGGGTGGTAACTCATACTAGGAATCAATTCAGTGCCAACCAGTTTGAATAATTCCTGCGAGAAAGTACTCATGAATCTATTATCCCTGTCACTTACAATATTCTTAGGCAAACCATGTAGTGTGAATAATTCTTTGAAGAACAACTCTGCTACCTGAGATGCTCTATACTCCATGGTTATGGAAAAGAAATGCACACATTTAGTCAACTGATCCACAATTACAAAGATTCCATCCTTGCCTTGTACTATTGGAAAATCTATGATGAAATCCATCGATATACTCTCCCATTTCTATCCTTGAATAGGTAGTGGTTGTAACAACCCTGTAGGATGAGTGTGCTCAACCTTTTTTTTCTGACAAGTTGTGCACTCCCTGATATATCACATGACATATTCTTTGAGTCCCTTCGATGAGAATCTCTCCCTAATCTGTCTATAGGTTTTGAGGAACCCCTGGTGCCCTACTAATGGTGAGTCATGAAATGCTCTTAGCACCCTTTATTTAAATTTTGATTCTGGCACTAAATAAATTCTCCCTTTACAATAGATGAGATCATCTATAACCCAAAACCTCTCATCCTAAATTTTCCCCTCCATAATCTCACAAGAAAACCTATTTTTGGAATACTCCACTAGTAGATGTGATTTCTATTCAACTAAGATTTCTAATAAAGCATAAGTTATAGGCCTCCTAGATAATGCATTTGTTACCACATTATTCTTTCCTTTGACAAATTTTATGTCAAAATCATAAGCTTGGATTTTTCTTACACATTTATGTTGCCTTTCATTAAGGTCATTTTGCTCCAAGAAGTATTTAAGGCTGTTGTGATTTGTTTTAACTATGAAATTTTCTCCCACTAAGTACTATCTAAACTTATCTAGAACATGCATGATGGCTAGCATCTCTTTATCATATATGGTGTACAACAACTCGCCCCCCCCCTTAGTTTTCTGCTCTCAAAAGTAATAGGATGCTTGTTTTACATAAGGATCACCCCATTAACTTTCCCTGATGTGTCACACTCTAGTATGAAGGGCTGAGAGAAATATGGTAATGCTAGCACTGGCCACGTGCTCATAACTTTATTCATTTTGTCGAAAGTTTGTTGAGATATTTCAATAAATTTGAACACTCCCTTCCTGGTTAGATCAATCAAAGGCACACAAAGTTGGGAGAACCCCTTAACAAACCTCCTATAATAGGTGCAAATACCAATAAATCCATGTAACATTGTTATGTTCCTGGGTGTTGGCCAATATAGAATGGTTTGTATCTTTTCCTGGTGAACCTATACCCCCTTTTCTCCAATGATATGTCCCAAGTATAGTACCTCTACCATCCTAAAATCACATTTAGATTCCTTGGCAGATAAGGATTTCTCCTCCATGATGCTCAAAATCTGATTCATGTGCTTGAGGTGATCTTCCCAAGTTTTTCTATAGTTTAGTAAGTCATCAAAGAAAACTAGAAGGTAGTTCCTCAATTTCTTATTGAATATGTGACTCATACAATATTGAAACATAGCAGGTGCATTAGTGAGCCCAAAAGCCATAACTAAAAAATCATAATGCCCATAATGGCACTTGAAGGTCGTTTTGTGAATATTATGTTCCCTTACTCGAATCTAATGGTATTTAGAATGAAGATCAATCTTTGAAAATTATACTACACCATGGAGCTCATCAAGCAACTCATCAATCCGTGGAATGAGATACATGTTTTTTATTGTCGTTTTTTTGAGTGCCATGTAATCAATTCACATCCTCATGGTTCCATCTTTCTTCTTAACCAACACAATTGAATATGAAAATGAACTTGAACAAGGATTAATGTGACCCATATCCAACAATTCTTTGATGACATTTTCATTTTTTTCCATGAGCCTCTTTGCGTGCCGGTATGGTGTGGTGATAATTGGTTTAGCCCCCTCTTCTAGCTCAATGGTGTGCTTAAATCCCCTATCTAGAGGTTTCCCTAGAGGAATTTTCCCAAACACCTTTTCATGCTCACCCAGTAACCTTTGTATGTCCTATGAATAGTGTTGGCACCCTTCCTTAGCACTTTGCACGGAAACCAAACATTCTGCTACATAAGCCACATCCTCTCGACTGAATATTGCCTCCATGCGCTTTGTTGAGACCATCTTGAGTGCATTTTCTGTCATTCCCTTCAAGGTCACCCTCTTTCCTTCTCCAGAATTGAAGGACATCTCCATGGATTTTCAATTGGTGGTAATAGGACCCAAAGTGCTAAGTCATTGAACCCCAAGTATGAAATTAGTGTTTGGTAGGTCCATCACATAGAAATATTGTGTCAAGTCGTGCCTACCTAAGGTGAGTCTCATGTATGGATTGTACCTGTCACATGGCATGGTGCACCCTCCTGCTACCTCCACTAAGAACCCCTCAAACTCAATAGTGAGAAGATGTCTCATGTTTAATAGTGTAGCATCAATGAAACCATGGGAAGCCCCACCATCAATAAGTATTGTGACCCTTTGTCCTTGGAGGACCCCTCTTATCATGAAAGTACTAAACTTTGGAACTCCACTGATGGATGCTATAACAACCTTCTTAATCCCTGCGTGCTTGTACATTTTCTCTTCATCTTCTTCCTCGTGTATGTGATCCTCTTCTTCTTAGGTCACCTCCATGTTTTGAATATGTCCAACGTCATATTCCTCCTCACTATCTGAAAGGACTTCTATGTAGTGAATCTTCCCCTTTCCCATGCATCTATGCCCTAGCTCCCAAGGCTCCTTAAAAGTATAACATAGTTGATTCCTTCTCAANCTTCATCTTCTTCCTCGTGTATGTGATCCTCTTCTTCTTAGGTCACCTCCATGTTTTGAATATGTCCAACGTCATATTCCTCCTCACTATCTGAAAGGACTTCTATGTAGTGAATCTTCCCCTTTCCCATGCATCTATGCCCTAGCTCCCAAGGCTCCTTACAAGTATAACATAGTTGATTCCTTCTCAATTCTCTTTTTGTAGCTTCATCAAGTTTCCCCTTACCCTTATCTACAATTATTTGATCTCTTCCTCTTGGAGCAATCGGTGGTCTTGGAGTAAACATGTTCTTCAAAGCTATTCTCTCCAAATATCTAGTCTTCCAAATTGCATCCTGCAAGGTGGTAGGATTAAAATCCTTGACCCAACCACGCAATGGTTCAGTTAGCCCCTCAGAGAAGAGCATCATCAGTCTAGCCTCTGACACATTTGTAACCATCACTACTAGCATCTGAAACACCTCTATGAATAAGTCCTCCCTCAAAGATAAATACCCTCTACCCAAAATGGATCACGTTTTAGAAAAGGTAGTTGGGGAAAATAGGTTGTCAATGATCAACGGGTTCTCTGGATATAATCGAATCGTCGTAAGTGAACTAGATAAAGAGAAAACAACTTTCACTACCCCTTGGGGTACTTTTATGTATGATAAAATGCCTTTTGGTTTAATGAATGCAGGCGCTACCTTCCAACGTGCTATGGGCATTGCTTTCATCGGCGAAAGGGATAAATTTGTGGTCATTTATCTTGATGATCTAACTATTTATTCTAAATCTGATGAAGATCATCTGGTACATCTCAAGAAAACGTTTAAGAAATTTCGTAAGTTTGGTCTGTCTTTGAATCCCAAAAAGTCCCACTTCGCCATGCAAGAAGGTAAACTCTTGGGCCATATTGTGTCTCGAGATGGTATTAAAATCGATCCTAAAAGAGTTCAAGCTATAGATACTATAAATATTCCTAGGAATGTAAAAGAAATTCAGTCATTTTTAGGAAAAATAAATTTTTTGAGGAGATTTATTCCGAACTTTGCTGAAATCATGAAATTGATTACAGATATGCTAAAGAAAAACAGTGAAGTGAAATGGACAGCAGAAGCTAAAGCGACGTTTACACACATCAAGAGAGTCATAAGTGAGGCACCTGTATTGTCAAGCCCTGATTATCAAAAAGATTTTCTTATTTTCTTGTTCGCCTTCGAACACACAATCGCCGCGGTACTCCTCCAGAAAAATGAAGAAGGTTTCAAACAGCCGATAGCCTTTTTTAGCAAGAGTCTCAGAGACATAGAACTTAAATACGATATAATGGAAAAGAAAGCATATGCTATGGTGAAGGGGTTGAGCGCATTTAGAACCTATGTCCTGCAGTCCAAGATAATCACGTATGTACCTACCAATTCTCTAAAGGATATTTTGGTTCAATCTGACAGTGATGGAAGAAGGGGATGTTAGCTTGCCAAAATTCAATAATTCGACCTGGAGATAAAACCAACAAAATTGGTAAAAGGACAAGGTTTGGCTAAACTCTTAGCAGAATCAAATTTCAGAGCTCTCAGTATAAATGGCCTACAAGGATATGAAGAAGGTGTGGACATGAACGAGTATGATGAGCCAACAAGCGCAATCAGAATCGAAGAGAAGTTTGTCTCATCAGACTGGTACAAAAACATAGTGTCATACCTGATGACATTGAAATTCTTGAGTGACTTATCCCCATCTAAATCCAGAATGCTAAAATTACAGGTGGTCAAATACTATATATCTGAAAATCAATTATATTGGAAGGACCCACTAGGTTTCCTGTTGGTCTGTTTAGTCGAATCAGAAACAGAGAGGGTGATAAGCGAATTTCATGAGGGAGTTTGTGGGGGACACCACGCTTGGAGGGTGACAGCTTATAAGATCTTGAGGGCAGGGTATTATTGGCCAAAACTTTTCTCAGACATAAATGCCAAAGTCAGAGCTTGTAACTCGTGCCAATTGTTCGCAGGCAAGCATAAACTCCCAGCGCTACCATTGGTTTCGGTCAAAACGGAAGCTCCTTTCTAGCAATGGGGACTAGATTTTATAGGTGAAATTAACCCCCATTCTAGCGCTCAACACAAATGGATCTTGACTGCCACAGATTACTTCACTAAATGGGTGGAGGCTATTCCAACCAGAAAGGCAACAGATTCGGTGGTAATAGACTTCTTGGAAGACAACATTTTGTTTAGATTCGGCTGCCCCCCAAAAATAGTCACAGATAACACCCAGGCTTTCAAATCTATGGCTATGATCAGCTTTTTCTAGAAATATAATATCGTACTCGGTCATTCCATGACTTATTATCCCCAAGGAAATGGACTAGCCAAGTCTTCAAACAAGAGTTTGATAAATGAATTAAGAAAGTGTTGGATGATAATAAAAAATCTTGGCATGTGCATTTGAAATAATCCTTATGGGAAAATCGGATAGGCACAAAAAAATATATTGGCACCTCGCCTTTCCAAATGGTGTACGGGACCGACGTGGTAGTACCGATAAATCTAGCGCTCCCTGTGATGAAATTATGGAAAGACGAGAAAGAAGAACCAAATCATGTTACCAGAAGGATAAATCAACTAATTGAAGTGCAACAACACAGGGTCGAAGTAGATGATAGGTTGCAGAAATACCAATATGATATGAAAACGTTATTTGACCGTAAGGCAAAAGATAGAGAGTTTCTACCGGGCGATTTGGTCTTGAGATGGGATGCTAGGAAGGAAGACTTAGAGAAATACGGTAAATTTGATCAGATTTGGTATGGACCATTCAGAGTCGCAGCTCCCAAAGGAAAGAATTCATTCCTATTAGAAAATCTGGTTGGTAAAATTTTCAACGCCCCTGTTAACGGGCGTTATTTAAAACATTATATGCAATAACTGGTTCTTAAAAAATTTCCACTGTATATACCGGTTTGTGTTTTCCTTTTTATTTCATAATTTCTTTTTGGTAAGTACATTTTCACCAATAATTAATCAGGTCAGTGATTTTTGTAGAAATAGAAATACAAAAAAATAAAATATATATATACCTAATATTGTTCACATTCTTCCCTTTCAGGATTCCGGTTTGCAGCCCAAACAAGCGAAAAGGGTAAACATAAGGTCCTATATCGGAAAATAAATTCACCAAAATAGGTGATAGAAAAGGTTTTCTGTTATTATAAAATGGTAAGGTAAAGGTATGAATTCCTGAGAATTTTATTTTTCTAACAAAGATCTTTAGAATGCTGCAATGATCTCATGAATATAATGTTTTCGCTTGAATGTTTATTAAAAAAGAACAACTACTCGCTCTGGGTCCTAAGAATTTTCACTTAAAATAAAGATAGGAGGTAGTTAAAATAAGCAGAGAAAATAAAGCCTCTCCGAAAAGGGTTTTCAAGAGTCAGTTTTAATTTTTGACCCTTGTCTTTCAGTTTACAGATCTCTATCTGTCACCTTTATTTCTGTTCTCAGTTTTACCTTCCTAAAAAGCCAAGCATCTTCCAAGGTTTGCATACATGGGAAGAAGAGATGACATGTAAACTTTGAAAGCTACAAAGAATATTTTGGAAAGTAAGTTGGTCTTCACAACTCCTCGGTCTCTTACTAAACAAAGTGATGCATAGGTTGATCTTGACTATTTTAGGTTTTTCAACAGTTTCGAAAGATTGAGGCTTGCTCGAAGGAAGACCCCTAGAAATAATTTTTTCCCCTTTTTCCTGCGGGCTAAGGTGTGGTGAAAGTTAAGAGAGGATTGGTACCGAGTAATCAAAGTAAGTTGACAGACCTCCAATGCAAAATATTATGTAGATATCACCCCTCATACAAACTGATTGCCCCCACTTCGTGTTCTAAAAAGTAAGTTATAGGACAGATGGTGAAAGGAAAGTCATATTTAATTGTCCATCTAGTCCAAAAAGATGAAGAAAGGAAATTTATATATGATTGCCTTCGTCTTAGCATTTAAATGCATAAATATATTTCGAAGTGGTGAAAGGAAATTCAGTAGAAAGGGCCAGATAACTTCACCGGGGTATTGAACAGGCCCGCTGACAGTGAAGCAATGTTTGAGATATCTGTAAGGCTGTTATACGTGAATCCCACTCTACTCTGGTAACCAATTTTTCTCGAAACCGGATCTACATCCTAAGTTTAGACAGGGCTCCCCGATTAAAAACATGTAATAAACTTCGTTTGATGCAAACCAAAAGCCACAAGATCTGTTGGATTTCCTAGGACTGTCTCGATTGTCCTAATGCAAACCTAAATTCAGTAAAGAGAAAGAGAAAGTCATGAAAGGGACTGCAGTTGGGTGTGAAACGTATTTGAGTTTTGAAAAGATTTCCACAAGTAAAAGACGAAATCTCTTTTTCCCTCTGTATCCTTGTCCTAGGAACAGTTTCGCTGGAATAAAGCCATTGACTCCATTTACCCAATATAGGCACATGGTCTACTGTTCTTCTCGTCTTGCAGGAAGACGAGACCCCTAGTTGGAGCCGCTTTTTTCAACTGTTTTAAATATAATTTTTAAAGTCAAAAGTTGGTCTTTAAGTTCTTTTTCACTTCGTGACATTTACCAACTAAAATTTTCAGTAGTCCCGACATGCAAAATAGCGAAGGATTTTATGTTTCATAAGTCACCACCTTTTATCATTAAATGAAAGTTTTTACTTTTTGTACCTCAGGATATCGCGCTTTGGGAGTTACAAGTCACAAGATTTACAAGCCCCAATGTGCGAGGTCGCGAATTTTTTATTTTTATTTTAAAAACTTACCTCAGGTTAAAGCTGAGAGTAAAGTTCTTTAAACCCCAGTCAAGTCTGTCGGGATTTCTTGTCTGGGCGTTCACTCTCTCCAAAAAAATTATTGTCATAACTCCAATAGGCGAATCCACGAGATTTTTACATAAGTAACCCGGGTTAGTGTCAGGGGTGATTATTTTTGACCATGGTTAAAGTTTGTCGGGATTTTGCGACTCGGCATACACTCCTCTCAAAAACTATAACTTCGAAACCTCGAGTGGCGAAGTAGCGATATTGCTCAAATATTAATTTATTAAAACACTTAATCCGGTTTACCTTCTGGTTTAATATAGATCACATCATCGTGATCTCAGGATTTCACAACTCGACATACGGTCCTCCTGGAAACTTTACCTTCGAAGCCCTGAGTCGCGAAGTCACGATATAAATTAAAACATGATCAATTAAACACTTAATCATGTTTACGTTCTTTCTTAACTAAATCTAATCATCGCAACCTTGGGTTTTAGAGGCTCGAAAGGTTAGAGTGAAAACTCCCGATAAGGCAAACGCTGAAAGTTTGATTAAAGTTTAAGAAAGCCTAATTAAAGAAGCTAAGCCGGCTTAACCAGTGCTTAATGCAAATAATAATATGCATAGTCTACGAGGTGAATTTAAATTTTCCTTGCACCAACTTGTGTCGCGAACCGTCGAAATTTATGGCATTAATTGGAAATGAGGCCAAGCGACAAGTAAGGATATGGTTTTTATTACTAAATCTGTCTCTAAAAATGATTTGACCATTCTGTTCGTAAGGACGTCGAGGTTTTAAATGGTCGAAAATATAGATCTTTTTCTTCAGTGTTACAAAGCTCATTTCTATTTTACGTGGAGAAGCTTTCCTCAGCAAACTGATTTTTGTATGTATACATATTTTTATCGCAAGAGAGCTAAATCAGAATCCCCCATCAAGGCCCCACGAAAAGCATCCAAGGCAAGTGCTGAGATTTCAGGGCAAGGCTTGGATAACGTTTCTGATACTTCACCCCGAAGCGTTGATTCTATCAGAACCTGGTCATACATCTCCGAAGTTCTGCAGTCCGAGTTGATGAACTATTCAGATGACTCCAGTGATAATGAAAAGGACGACTTGGCCACCAAAACAATATTGTCGTTCAAGTAGAAATGCATAAAGTAGCGGCCCAACCACGTCTTCTCCCTTACTATGCCATGATCCGATGGGCACTAGACCATGTAGATATCCCAACTGGAACCATCGTCAACGAGCAGAAGGTCACTATTGGGATCTTTAGACTGGAACAATTACAGGCAATGTACAAGTTGCCACCCACTTCGAATTTCACATACAATGCCGAGTTTCTCGAGGATTTTAAACAGAAGGAATGTGAGCAATACAACAAAAGCTTATCTGATTTGATCAAGGATTGGGTCTCACAC
>JASDQU010310540.1:0-13639 GCA_032191745.1 Picea mariana
AAGTCCTTATGCATGTGAGGAATCCTATTGTGTTTTTTTTTTGTGTCTTATTATGTTATTGATCTTGTCATTTGCAAGTCTTAGTTGTGTTGTGTTGGCAACTATTTTTTGTGCTTTTATAGTGTTGGCATCTACTTTTCATGGTTTTTTCTTATTGTTAGATAAGAAATTTCATGTCATGGTCCAATTAGCGTATTCATGGCATTTTGATTATAGTATGATTTAAAAAAAAAAATTTAAACTAGGGAATAGTATATTAAAAAAGTTGTAGCATAGCTAACAATAAGCATTCAAATATTATTGATTGAATGTCTTGCAGTGCTTTCCTCCCTTCAAAAAACTTGGCGGAGAGAAGGAGAACTTTATTGTAAGTGCTTTTCGTGTCAAATTCTTGAGTACAAGGATATATTCTTACAAATTGATTACAAAGAAGAATACAAAAATAGAGCATAACTATCAATTGTGAGTTGTAATCCCCCCTTTAAGCTTAGGAAATTCCATAGTTGATTGATGTCCCATGAGGATATTTGTTTCTTGCCTCATAGGTTATTCTATCCCTGTAATGTCCCCAACTAGGCTAAGGTAGAATATTATTTTTATTGTCCAAAAATTGTAGTTTATCTTTGTGTAAATTTGACAAATACTTGTACTATGGCTACTGCTAACTTCTTACAAACAATTTGCATATGTTTTCAGGATAAGAATATTGTCAAATATATTGCATGCATCTATTACATAGAAAATGGAGAAGATAACAATGACATCTTATTATGGCTTGAAACCCCCAAATCATAAAGATCACTAATGGTTGTAATAACAACTGCAAAATACTCCTAAACACACAAATCTAATGGTTGCAAGGCAATTGCAATGTCCACTAACAAAAAAAAACTCAGAAATAAAACTTGGAATGATGCCAATGATGCCAATTGCTCCAAGGCTCTTCTAGACTCATGCTTCCTTGCTGTCGCTCTGCAAATAATCATCCAACCCTACGGATCTGACTTGAATGGACTATTGCGACCGCCAAACCCCTTACAGAGGTCCTTGCGAGACAAGGATGTGTGTCTAGCGGGGCCTCCTGGGACACTTGTCTTCAACCAACGAGGATGTCTCCAGATATGACTTGCTGAAACCATTTTGGTAATTGCAAGATCCACAATCAGCCTCTCCTATAAAGCTTTGTAATTCCCTATGGTAGTCGATACGCCTTCAACCGAGTACAAACCCCAAATTGATCTCTAATGGAATTCTGGATAGATCCCTCTCTTGTCTAGCTAGGGTGTATATTGTACCACTGAAACCAAACTACAATGATGTAAGGGTTTTGTTAAACCCTAACAAAACAATGGCTCCAAGAGTACTCCAAAATGAGTGTTGGAGCATGCATTTTTGGGAGTAAGCGCAACAAGCGAGGTAGAGTGGGCCAAAGTGAACAACGCACACCGAAAAAGAAGGAAGACCAGTGCGACAAAAGGTGAAGGAAGCAACACACGACAAGATTTGCGAAAATCCAGCGCACATGTGGACAAACCTAGCCATATTAGGGTTAGGGTTTTGGAGTCATATTGTAAGGGTTTCTAATCCAATTTTGTAGTATAAATAGAAGAGGCATAAGGTAGATTGAGATGTCTTTTGGTATGGTATCTCTATGATCAGATCTTTAGTATCTTTTGGAGTCCTTTTTGAGTTCTGAGTCTATATTTTGGTGAGAGCCGCTGAGCTCGGATGGAGTTGATGTAACTAAGGGTCGGGTCACAACCTATGGAGCTTGGTGCGACGCTAGTTTGCCTCAATACTCTCTACTATTCTACAATGTAATGCACACAACACCATTTTGATGAAGAAAAAGAAATACAAATAAGATCTTTGTGGACGTAGCCCCTAGGAGGGGTGAACCACGATAAAAAATCTGTGTTGCTATTGTCTCTGAATGCATCTGTTATTTCTGCAATTGTGGTTAAATGGTTGGATGAATGAATGGTTTATATTACAGCATGCACTAGAAATATGTATGTAGAATGGATACTATGAATGCATAATATAATGATCTGATGAATAATATGATAGAATGCATGGTTGAGTAGAAATAGAAGTAAGAAGAACAAACCTTAATTCCTTCCATGACTACAGACACCTACGTTCTGCAGTCACCCATAAACCATCTCGGGTGAGAGTGCGATGTGCACTCTGTGCGCGGTGTAGCCTTCTGGTTTACTAGAAGGGCTGATGGTGAAAATGGTTTGTTGGAGAACTAAGGTAGAACCTTGTTCATCCCATATGTACAACAAATGGTTTGATTTCCAGGATGAACTCAAAAGGAGAGATAGGAAGGGGTTTGGTGAAGAAGATGCAGTGGTAGAAAGATATGTTCAGGCCATGGAATCCTACAAAGCAAGATATTGAAAGATGGTCGGAGACAAAGAAGTTAGAGTTCGCGCAGAAAGATAATAAGGGTTCCAGGTATACATCAAGTCAGTATCTGCAGAGGTATGTGTTTACTGATATACATGAAGCATATTTATGTTATTTTCCAGAATTATTACAGGAGTGGATATTGAGGTTGAAATATACCCACCTAACTAATCAGATAAGGCCAATAGAGTGGACTGATGAAAATATTGTGCAATTGGAAAGGGTTAATAACAAATTCACACGCACAATGGATTTCTGGTTAGACATCATTATTGCGGGGTTTATCACTGAATTTGTCATAGATACAATGAATTCATATACTATTGCAGAGCAAGGTTTCTTGAGGGGACCCAGAGGGAGGTACATTAGGTCTCTTTACACGTCTATCAAGATCTTATTATATGATAAAGATGTGATGACCATGGAATCAAACAACTATATCACTCTGTGCGCATGGGGGAGTTGGGAGAAGCACTACAGAAGATCTGAGAAATGGAGAAGGCTCTGGAGAGTAGCCAGAAGAAGGAAGTAATGGACCTGTTGACGGGCCAAAATGACTCGTTCAATCAGATGAGGGAAAACACCTGATGGAAGGTCCCAATCAGACCTACTCTCGTTTGGGGTAGTGTTGCCCATGAGTTTATGGGCCTCGTTTCTACTCAAAATTAAAAGAATAAAAAGGGGAAAGACAATGAGCTGCCCCCCAAAGAGTTCTAATTAATTCTAAGGCTAATCTAACTAAAAACTAACTAATCTAATCTAACTAATTCTAATCTATCTCGGGAGAAAAACTAATCGATGAGTACAGTGAAAGGGAATATCTAGACAAAAAAAATAGTTCATGACAACCCATACATGTTAGCATAATAATATTGCAGAAATCATCTCAAATAGTTGAAAATGAAATATTTAACATTATTCTTGCACCCATAATAAATCACAACAATAAATGATTATAAATATGAAGCACATAAATAATTCATATGATCAATACCGAGAAAACTTAAAAAACAAATACAAGTGTAGAATAGTCCCACAAGCACTTGCATATAATTATGACTTCAAAATTTCTCCTTCTCTTTATTACTCAGAAGTAAAAGTACCATATTTTGTTACAAAGGGAAAAACTCATTTCTCTATGCCATGAGTTCTCTTTTATAAGACAATAGAGAGAGTCTCTTCGGTTCTCATCACTATTTGTTTCAGTTTCCTTCTGTTTCTTTTCTCTCATTTCGAAAATGGACACATGTAAGTGTTACATAGAGAAAATGAACATACTCATGAGTTATTATTTTCATCCTCAGAAAATTTACAAATGATATATATTTAAAAACACTCATTGCCTCTGTCTATTTGCATTATTTTTTGTTTTTCAAAAGTTCCTGGGCGTTTCTAGATTCCACATACAAAAAGTGATCATTGTTGTTTATTCTCCTCTGTATTATCTTTTTTTTGAGCTATTGATGGCTCAATTTCGTTGATTACAACTCAAGATATGACGATTTGAAGTCAGCATAGCCAATTTTTCATCCCAATTCAGGTTCCGTCATTTTTTTTCATTTTCTAGTTGTTGGTTGGTCTTATCCTCTTTCTACTTCTTAGGCTGACCTAGGTTCAGATCTGAACAAGCTTCCAACAAATCCCTCTAAAACTACTGGATCTCTTGGTAAACCATAAGGCAACACAACACATAACGTGTACTGTCCAGTCTCACCCGAGATAGTTCTATGGGTGACTGCAATGCTTAAGTGCTTTCAGTCTGGGAATGCGTGGGGATATGGGATTATACTTTGTGATATTCATTTATTTACTATCTCATCCATCTAGATTTAATATACTATTTTTCTTTATCCATGCATGTAAATCAATAGATTTAACTACTTCATCAAGACATTTATCTAAGAGTTTATCATTGACAGAAAAGACATAAACAATAAACAATCACATAACACACGATCTACCATGGTTCACCCCCTCCTAGGCTACATCCACAAAGGTTTGACTTTCAAGCTCTTTTATTATGTTTCTGCAATATATTGCACTGCACGCACTACAGTCTTTGGTCTTACAATCACCACATGCTCCTCAATTCCTGTAAGGTTGACTAGATCGCACCAGGCTCCCCATCCTACGATCTAACCCTCGAGATCGAGTTGCTTGACTCTCCTCTAGCTCAACAACTTACAAGAAGTTATAGTTCTTACAATCTCTTGTCCAACTACACAAAACAACATTCCCTTTCATGCTCGACCTCCACATAAGAAGTTACAGTTCTTACAATCTCTTGTCCAAATACACAAAAAAATATTCCCTTTCATGCTCAACCTCCACAAAAACACACACACCCTTTCCTAGACATCATAGGTACTTATTTATACTTATTCTTGGCTTATCATCCATTACAATATCTTAACAAAACCCTAACCCTAGCATGGTTAAGTCTTCTTGCATGTGTGCCTTCCATGCTTTCCTTCTTTGCATGTGGCTTTAGCTTATATGTGCTTATTTTCCTGCTAGCTCTCTTTCTCCCACTTTGTTCTTTTCTTTCCAAAAACTAACCTTTTCCCCAAAATGGGCCTGCGCCCAACAAGCCCCCAATGCTAACATGTGGCTCATCCCGAGCCACCTAGGCTTTGTGTGCTCCCTTGATAGCCTCTGCTAGACTATGGAACTTGTCTGCAAGTTCCATTCCTCGTGTTTGGACCTGCATGGCCTTTTCTGTGAGCTTTTCTAATTCTTGCGTTGTGATCTCATATTGGATCATTTTTGTGCACTTTTCCTGTGCTTGCAACATGTTCTTGTTTTCCTCCTCTGACTGCGCGATAATCTCTGCGACTAGCTCTTGGAGAGGTTCCATCTGGGCCTATCGTTCCTACTTCTGTGTTTGCACAACTATTAGCTCTACTTGCAACTTCTTCATGTCTTGTAATCCTTTGAGACACTCGATGATACTCATTGTTTTCTACCTCTTCTTGAGGTATTGGATGGATGCGCTTATCTTTCCTTCTTTCTGGTCCCATTGCTGGACATGTTCATTTTCCTCTAATGATTTCCATAGATGCGCTTCCCTGTCAAACAATTCCACAACTACACTGACTTGTCTTTCAATTTCATCCATTTTTCCTACAACTTCTTGTCTCCTTTGTTCTTTCACCTCCAGGGGAGTTGTAGGAATGAGTTTTTTCTTGAGGTTTTCGATCTCCTGCCAGTATTGATCAATTGTTTGCACAATGTGATCAATATTCTACAATGTATTGGGATTTGCTATTTGTGCATTGTTTGGGATTCTGTCATAGGTTGCAATCACTCCCTGCTCGATCTTGTCTGCATGATATTTCTATTCTTCTTTCTCTGCAGTCTTCTAGTCACATGTAATTTGTACCATTTTCCATGACTCCTCTGCTCACCTCTAGGTTGGTGGCATATGTGCAGGTCCTTGATTGCACTACCTGCATGACACTCACTTGTAGCACGTATAGAGCCTTCGTGGGTATCTATGCCATTAGTATGTCCAACTCTTAGACATCCTGTAGTGGTGTCTGCGTTGTTTCAGGATCAAGCCTGATCATTTTGCACATGACGGTAAATGTGTCACTGCTCCGGGTGACCAATTGTACCATCTCTTCATCCTGCTTCTGCGTAGGTGGTCTCGATACTTCCTTTTGCTGCTACGTGATGGCTTGAGATTCCGTGTGGTTCGATAGTTGTTGTATGTTCGCATGGGATTTTATAAATTTGGCCATGATTTGCTTTCTCTGTGCCTCAGTTGTTTTGATCGATTCTTCACTCTTGTCTTTGACCTTGTCCGCGACGAGCTCTGCATCATCCCAAGTGAGGGTGATGTTTGGGTCCTCTGTGTCATATTTCTTTTTTCCATGTGCATATATTCCTTGTGCGGCCTCCTTTGCTGATTGTGAGGGTCGTGCCCCACTGGTTGTGCCTGGGCCTGTTTCCTGTTGACCCTGTGTTGGCTTCTTCGTCTCAACCTGTGGCTGGCTGCCTATTCATGCTACTGTGAGCATTATCCTTGGTCTTTTTGGGATTGCGCTCCCACTTGGCACTTCTCGTGCTATTGTTCTTTAAGTATTATCAACAAGAATCCCTATTCGTGTTGACAAGCATGCCTCAGTTGTGTCTTTAGGCTTATCAGACTGCGTCGTACCTATCCTGGTGGTGGGTTTTGTTATTGGTTGCTGCCATTGCACAGGACAATCTTTGATGATTCAGTCCACTTCCTCCCTGGTCACGCAGTACTATTATTTTAGCCATGCTCACTTGGGATCCCTCGTAGCTTGGATCCATGTATGGTGTCAGGATGCCTTGAACTTTGCAATCCTCTCTGTTTCCAGCGAAACCTCCCTCGGGATGTACCATGTGTTAGCAGTGCACTGCTGAATTTATTCTAACAGCATGGAAAACACCGCATTGTTTTCCTACTATGCTTTGTTGTCCTTTGCCTACCAGAGGGACCCGTACTTGGCTGTGTATCACTTCCCCATTTTGGTGATGAAGGTGGTGTACTTGGGCTCCTATCACCCTGCGAGAGCGACCAATATCATCAACCAAGAGTAATGGAACTTAGTTCCATTATCCTATGCATCACGACAGTCCAGTAGGAATTGGTTCAGTAAGCATTGTACCCAGCTAAACATCATTCCTTTTGCACATTGCGCTACTACTGCGATTACACTTGCAGGGGCTTCCTCTCGATGACACTTCTTTAGAATCTTCCACGTATCAATTTGCTGGAAAACCTCGTCGCGTCATCATTAATTTATTTTATAATGAGGCCTATACTCCCCTACATCATGACGAACTGTGCCTTTACCTGCTTTTCCAGTTCCTTCTTGCGCGCCTTATTTTCCAAAAACTCTTCTGGCTATGCACCGGCTATGGGAAATCCTGTAATCTTGGCAATGAGTGTCACATTTATCTATATGGGCTTGTCCATCCATAGGATGTCCCCATGGACCCGGGCCACTAATTATTTGACGCATAGGCTTACATTTTTGTCTCGCCCGAAGTGTGGAATGTCAAGCAAGTTCATGATGTCAAAGTTGTATAGCCCTGTAATCTAGTGCACGGGCTCTAATACTGGCCTCCCTAGGGGTCCAATCTCCCCTATGTTGACCAAATAGCATTCCTCGACCAAATATGGGAATTTTGTTGACTAAATAACATGTCCTTGACCATGGGGACTGCATATGGAATGAAGGGTAAAGAAATTTCTAAAATTTTGAGGGTTTTTCTTTTCTTCCCTATCGTGGTTGTACCTGTCTCGGCAGATTTTGCTCCCTCCTTATCCCTAGGTGAGTTTGGTAAGTCTGTTATGTCCTCGACCAAGACTTCTTCTTGTGATTGAGACGGTCTTGGTTCCTCCGTGTCAGTCAGTCTTGCAAGATCCTCGGGGTTAGGATTTGAAACCTCGTTCCCGGCCCTGAAGCTCTACCCTACCTCTCTTCACTGCATTGTAGGGAGCTCTTCCTCAACCCACGTCAAGCTACTAGACTCTGGCTCCGAGGTGGTCACGTCCTCGAGCTTGACTATGGTCGCGGCTTGTATCCTTTCCTTGCGCCTCTAACCTTGTCGGGTGACTCGGATAAACTGGACCAACGACCTCGGCTTCAGGGGATCCATCCTATGTGACTTTCGTAAGCTTGGCTGGCTATGGTGATGATTTTGAAATTAGGGCATTGATTCTTCTAATCGCTCTGAGCTTAAAATTCGCTAAGTGTTGAATAATTGTTCACTTTCCTCCCTTTATAGACCTTTTCTGGTCATTTTTCACTTTTTGCGTACATTTGTGCCAACTTTACTTTTTACTATGCGATGTATTCTGATATCTGGCACGGTAACTCCTGCGCACAACTTTTTTTGTATTTTTGTATTTTCTATGGTTTGTATTTTTGTACTTTTTTTTCTTCCTTTTTCTCTTTTTGTTTGGTTTTGTCATTTTCTATCTAGTATCTACTATGATACACTATATACATACTTGTCTTACTATGTTGTCCCTATTTATACTTGGTGAGGTCGACTGTCCCTGTACAACTTCAATCAACTCCCATTGATCATTCCATTTAATTCAATTCCTGCTAGATCCTTTAGTCTCACAGATCCTTCATATGTGACATGCTGGACTTCATATGGCCCTAGCCAATGCATTCTAAATTTACCTGGATGTTGAAAGAATTTGTTGTCATATAGCAAGACTAAGTCTCCTTCCTTGAAAATTTTCTTCTTGATATGTCTGTTGTGCCAAGCTGTCTCTGGCTTTCTGTACTTCCTAGTGAAATCCTACCAGGATCCTATCCTCTTCCATCTGCATGAGATGACTTACCCTTTCTTCTATTGCACCCCATTCTATCATGTTAAAATGGCTGCGACGCGCAAACTATGTACCAGAAATTCCAAATGGTACTATTGTTTCCTATCCATACACCATCCTCAATGGTGTTTGGCCTGTCAACATTTTACATGTAGTTCTATATGCCCATAGTATTGTTGGTATTTTCAAATCGCAATCATCCCTGCTAACATTGTAGATCTTTGTCAATGCATTCTCCAAGATCTTGTTGAAGGCTTCTACTGTTCCATTTTCTTAAAGGTTGTATGGTGTACTCTTTTGATGGTAAACTTAAAACTCCTCGGTCATAGTCTTGATAGTGTTGTTGATGAAATGAGTACCTTGGTCACCCATAAAAATCCTTGGACATCCAAATTTAGTGATCACTTTCTCAAACAATAAGTGTGTTGTTGTCTCTGCACTGCAATCCTTTACTGGTGTTGCTTCTGCCCACCTTGTTAAGTATTATGTCATAGTAATGATGTATATAGCTCTTGACCTTCTTGCTGGTGGATGAATTGGTCCAACAAAATTTATAGCCCATTTTTCAAATACCTTCAAGGTTACTTGTGGTCTTAGGGGCATCTCATCCCTTTTGTTCGGTTTACCAACCCTCTAACAGACATCACATCTGTGGAAATAGTCCTTAGCATCTCTCTGAATTGTTGGACACCATAGGCCTGCGCGCAAGACCTTCTGCACAATATCTTTTCCTGCATAATGTCCTCCAACTATTCCTTCATGGGCTTCTACTAAAACTCCAGGACTTTCATGCTCTAATACACATCTTCTCAAAATGTTGTCTGCGCCCATTTTGTATAAGTGTTCTGCAGTCAATTGATAGATTGCAGCTTTGACAACCAAATTTTTCTTCTGCACGGTGTTAAACTCCTGTGGTGCAATCCTTTTACTCAAGTGTTCAATGATTTCAACAAAATATTCATTAGCTATTTGTACTGAAAATAAATGCGCATCTAGGAAGTTATACTCTAAATTTGTAGGCTCCTCTCCATTGGTGACCCTTGACAGGTGATTAGGTCCTGCATTCAACTTCCCTAGTTTGACTATCACTTCAAAATCAATTTCCTAAAATAACAATAACCATCTATAGATTCTCCCCCCCCAACACTGGTTTATTGACTAGGTACTCGAGGGAAAAATTGTCTGTGAACATCTTAAAATGTTTGCCAAGTAGATAGTGCCTAAACTTCTGCAGTGCATATACCATTGTCACACCTTCTTTTTCTGTAGTATTATAGTTATGTTATGATTTTGATAGTTTTCTTCTAGAAAATGCTATGGGATGGTCTAACGCCCCTACTCTGGGCTGGGCTAGAATAACTCCAAGGGCTATGGCTGATCCATCTACATGCACATGGAATGTATTTTCCCAATCTAGGAATACTAGAATAGGTGATGTGACCATTTTTTCTTTTAGAGTGTCCAAACCTCGTTGACAGTCCTTATTCCACTGAAATATGATATCTTTCTTGAGAAGTTTCTCCATTGGCGCAGTGATCTGTGCATACTCTTTTATAAATTTTATGTAATAGCGTGTATGTCCCAATGTGGCTCTCAACTGTCGCACTGATTTTGGTGGCGGAAAATTCACAATTACTGCAATATTTGCAGGATCCACTATTAGACCATGTTTGCATACTATATGACCCAATAAAATTCCAAAAGGTGTCCCAAATATGAATTTATTAATGTTCAAGGATATCTGGCATTTCCTGCATCTTTTCAACATTAGCCTTAACACTTCTACATGGTCTTTTAACAGATTGTATACTGTCCAATCATACAGGTACACTTCTAAAAACTAATGGGTGAATTCTTTGAATGCAACTATGACTACTCTTGAGAATATTGTTGGTGCATTTTTCATTCCAAAAGGCATGACTATGTATTGATAGGATCCCCATTCTATGGCAAAGGTAGTCTTATACGTATCTTCTGGAGCTATTTTGATTTGGTGGTAGCTTGAGAATCCATCTGTGAATGAATATGCTTCCTGACCTCCCACATTCTCTAGGAATTCATCAGTAAAAGGGGTAGGAAAATGGTCATGTAGGCAAGAATCATTCAACTTCCTCATGTCTACACATATCCTTATGCCTCCTTTCTTCTTCTCCTGAACTACCATAGGGATTATCCATTCTAATTCTTCTATTGGTTCTATGATCCCTGCTTCTAGCGTCCTGTCAATTTCTGCTCTTATTTTATGATTGTATACCGGATTTAGTCTGTAGGGTCTTTATCTGATAGGTCTTGCCTTAGGTTTGAGAGGTATCTTCATCTCACCTATCTCTCTAGCTATACATTTCATTTCGGTGAAGGTCATTGCAAACATGTCACTGTACTCGTGCAGTAACTATGTTATTCTCTCCACTGTTTTTCATCCCAATAGTCTCCAATGTTGGCCATTTTGGGATTATCAGTTGTCCCAATGTTAAATTTCTTCACCTTGATTGGTGAACCAAACACTTATGATTCCAAGGATGGACCTTCCACTTCTCTTTCAATTTCAAATTCTGTAGTATGAATGTTGTGTGGATCATTTTCATCTAGTGCTTCTTCCTGCACATGGTAGCATGAAAATAGTTCCTTAACTGTCTGTCTGTTATGTTGTTGATACTCTTTCATAATTTCAACCTATGGTTCCTCACTAAGTATCATGCCTCTGATTTGTTTGAGTGATGAATCAATGTTGGGGTTCTCATGTTCAAATGAGAAAGTGACTATAAAATTCTACTGTAATATTGTACATTCTGTAGTGCCTCTGCGTAGTTCTTGGTCTACATACCATTTTGTTGGGATTCCTTCCAGCATGTGAATGAAGTAATGAAGCCATTCTTCTAGTGGTGTCATATTCTATAGTGTTCTTCACTTTTCCAAGTGTTCTGCTGGTGTTCCTTGTCCAACATACCTATGTATTTCATTGCTCTTCTGCTCTACGTCAAATATGATGCGCAATAATCTTTTGCATTTATACCAGTCTTGTATGTTTTCCTTATGTGTACCTCACCATATTGTAGGTGTATCCTTAAGTGCGATATCTAGGGCTAAGAGCCTTTGATTATCTAATACTTCC
This sequence comes from Picea mariana, assembly GCA_032191745.1. Classification (NCBI taxonomy): domain Eukaryota; kingdom Viridiplantae; phylum Streptophyta; class Pinopsida; order Pinales; family Pinaceae; genus Picea; species Picea mariana. Next base: position 11,853 of record JASDQU010310540.1, read on the forward strand.
TCCTCATATTTCGTCATGAACTCTTCTAAATTGTTTATTCCATGAAAACTGGGAGGTTCTATGATTTCTGTACCCACCCATCTTACTGTGCGGTTTATTCTTGCGCACCTTCTTGTAGATACCTCATGTAGGCACTATTGCCAATTCTCCAGTCCTGTATCTGAATCAGAAGCACATCAGGTGATACTTCTCTAGCTGAGTACCCCATATGCAATTGGATTAATGTAATCTTTTGTGCGCGTGATTGTTCTATATAGCTTGTTGATTTCTTCTAAACACAGATAGGTCGGTTCCAAAAATATTTCGGCTTCAGATGGGTCCAAGGGTGAAATGACCCAATATTCCCCTGACTCAAATGTAATCTTCCTTGTCTTCAAGTTGACTATGTCCTAGTTATCAAATTCCCAATTCATCCCAAGAAATGTTGGATATGATGTTGTGCGATCTACTATTTCAATGAATTCGAAGTCTACCTTAGTGCACACTCCGTCCAAATCTACTGTCACTCCTTTCAGCCTCCCTATTGGTAGAAATTTATCCTGGTTTGCTAACTTCAGTTGAATTGGTGAGTATCCTAACGTTGGCTCTCCCATGCATTGCCATGTCTTCTTTGGTAAGTCATTTACTTCAGATCCTATGTCCAATATAACGTCTCCCATGTTGAAATATCTGATATTGGCATTCAGTCTAAATTCTCTTTTTGTCCCCCTTCTTATATGGAGGTGATTGACTATTTTTTGTTCTAACTTCCCCTCTACTTATGTGTCACATCTTTCTAATATATTTTGCAAAAATTTAATAGATTATGGATCATTTAGTAGCTTAACACATGATTGTAAAAACGTCTTGATAGTACTTACTTGTGCTATAAGTTGTACTTCACTAATGTGATCCATTGATAGGGGCATCTTGTACATTGGTACATTCTGAGCATGTTGTATGGTTAATGTAGATGCAACATATTGCTTGAGGAACTCCTACCTTGCTTCCTTGAATATTCCTTTTTCTTTCTCCGCATCAAACTGTTTCTGAGGTTTAATATTCTTCTTCACCGATTGGTGTTGTGTTGGATCTCGTTGTATTGCATCAAGTTCTGTCTTGGCTCCTCCGCACACAACTATGTTCATATTTCTTCCATCATCCCTCTTTTCTGCAGAAATCCACTGAACATTATGATTGTTCTGATTTCTCTTTTCCTGAATTTTTCCAATAATGTTGGACAATCCTCTGTATCATGATCTGTTGAAAACAATACATGCATGTCGCAGGTGGAAGTGGACATTCCCTTGTGTAGTGTCCTGGCTATTGGAAGTTATGGAATACTACTAGACGTCTGCCTCTTCCAAATCCTCCTATACCTTTTCCTCCACCTCTATATCCAGTTCGTTCTCCTCGCAGTGCATTGTACTGAGGCGTTTGATTATACTGCGTGGGGTTATATTGTGGTTGTGCATTATTGTACTAAGGTTGCACAATGTTATACTATTGTTGTGCAGTGTTGTATGGTGGTGGTACTTGGTTGAAATGAGGCGTCTCTTGTACTGTTATCATTTCTTCCTGCACCCTATAGGTATCCGATGTTCTCTCCCTCATCAAATCCATTTTTCTATATTATTTGTCATCATGACCCACTGACTTGAAAAAGTTGCAATATGAACTCTTGGGTATTGTCTGATACTTCTGCATCATTGGAAAATTATATGGATCATGTCCATGTGTTTTAGATATCTCACACCATGGTCCTCTTGTCAGCAAAGCGTTTGGTAGCCCTATTTCCATGTACTTCA
>JASDQU010310542.1:0-13617 GCA_032191745.1 Picea mariana
GCGCTTAAGAACCCCTTGTATTTCCTGTGTGTATGAATCCCTCAACCGCGGGTTTATGCGCGTAATGATAGATCTCTGTGGCTTAAAGATGTCAGAATACGTCTCTACCCTGAAAAAAAATACCCACAATTTCTGCCAAGGAAAGTGCTCTGATACCACTTGCAAGATACCAGTTATATAAAATATGCGGAACATAAATAAAATGCTAGAAATGACAGAATAACAGTAAAATATCCAGCATAATCTTCACAATACACAGAAATGATATACGAAATAGCAATAGAAAAAGCACTTTGATTCAGAAAGCAATGTTCACAAGCCTCTTCGAGGGGGAAACCTCCAGTTGAGCAACGCTCTGTTACAATAATCTCCAAGCTAGGGTTCTATTAAGAGAAGCATCTAGAGGAAGATCCTTCTAGAAGCGGAAGCTTCTATTAGGTCTTCTTACATCCGCCTTATTCTATTTTATTGAAAGGCCTTATTAATATNCCTATGTGCGGGTTAGGACCTTAACACTTTTTCGCCCACCTGAAACTTATGTGGCACCCGATGTTGATTGTGGTGCTGCTTGTACTTATCATTGGACTTCTATAGGATATCCTGAACCTATTAGAGGATGTACTAGATCCTCTCAATGAACCGAGTGGATTTTTTAGCTTCAATTGGATTAGGAGATGATTCGATTGAGGTGACCACAAGGGGAAGTGCAACATTTATGAGACCCAATGGTTGGAAATCCCAACCCCACCTGAAAGGGGCTCTGGTTGGTTGAGCTATGCAAGGCTCGGTTGTAGCTATGATGGACATAGGGAAGGATATCATCCCATGTGAAAGGGTTCTTGGAAATATACATGTGAAGGATATGCACAATCATTTGATTTACGACATCGGTTTGGCCATCTGTCTGGGGGTGGAAGGTCATGGATTTGGTGAGCTTGGTGTCCAGCAGTGACCAGAGGCTCGAACAAAATCTGCTGAGAAATCAATTGTCCTGATCCGAGACAATGGTTTGTGGGATTCCAAAATGTACGCAGACTCGTTCAAAGAAGAGATTGGCAGTGGCCTCTGTTGTGACGCTCTTCTTCCAGGCAACCATAATCGATTTTAGAAAAATGATCAACAACCACAAAAACACAGTCATTTCCCCACTTGGTGGATAGCAGGCCTGACATGTAGTCCATTGAGATGGATTCCCATGGCCTGTCAGAAGTAGGAAGAGGGGTGTACATGCCCTATTTCTTAGTGGTCGATTTGGCAATAGCGCAGGCAGTGCAGGACCTGATATACTTGTTGACATCTTGTTGAAGTTTCGGCCAATAGAAATGTTTGTGTAGCATCACCACTGTCTTTTCAATGCTGAAGTGTCCTGCCACCTGAATGTAGTGGGATTCCCATATTGGCTTCACTCACTCACTTGATGGAACATAGATATGGCCCAGACGACACAACAACCCATCCCAAAGATGGAAATTATCGACAATTGCGTTTCACCCAACATTTGGTAGGTGGTGGCGAAGTCCAGGTCTGTCTCATAGAGTTGGGGCCATCCAGAGGTCTCATGGCCGCAATAGTCTACCATCGTGGTGAGTGTCGTGACTGGCGGTCTGCTGAGGCAATCAACGACGCAGTTGGTGCTTCCTATTTTATTCTTGATGTTGAGGTGGAACTACTGCAATTATGTGGACCACTTTTGATGGTGGTCATTATGCAATTTTCCTTGTGTCTGCATGAATTGCAGTGGCTTATGATCAATGTGGATGATTGTCTCTTTCCCAAGAATGTAATGTCTCCACTAGCGGTAGGATTGCACAATGGATTACATTTGTTTGTAATAAGTAGGGTGATTATGCACAACATCTGATAGTGTCTCACTATGATAGGCCATGGGGTGATCGTGCTGAGTGAGGATGATGCCCACAACATAGTCTGAAGCATTTGTCTTGATCTCAAAGGGTTGTTGCAGATCTGGTAGTGAAATTATTGGGGCTGAGCACAAGCATTACTTCAAATAATCGAACACTTGTTGTTGGGACCGACCCCACGCAAATTTAGCCTTACCACCACTCCTGTTTATTTGGCTGAGTGCCCATGCAATATGGGAGAATCCCAACACGAACCTACGGTATAAATTGGAAAGGCCCAAGAAGATCCGAAGCTCAGTGAGTGTGGTTGGGGCTGGCCAGTCATGAATGACTTGGATCTTGGATGGATCGTCATGTACACCATGAATATCAACGATGTATCCCAGCTAATGGACCCTGTCCATGTCGAAGGAGCATTTTTCCAAGTTGGCGTATAGCTTGTGCTGCCACAAGGTGTGCAAAACCTACTGAATATGCTACAAGTGTTCGGCCCAAGTCTTGTTGTAAATGAGAATTTCATCCAGATACACCACTACAAAAGTATTGGTGAATGATTGCATGATATCGTCCATCATCCTCATGAAAGTGGTTGGAGCATTTTTCAAACCAAAGGGCATGACCAACCATTCAAAAAGGCCTTCCTTTGACTTGAAGGCAGTCTTCCATACATCTGTTTGTTCTATCGGGACCTGGTGGTAGCCAAACTTCAGATCAATCTTACTGAAGTATTTGGCCCCATGAGTTGATCAAGGAGGTCGTCGATTCGGGGAATTGGGTACCGGTTTCTGATTGTGATTTTATTCAGAGCACGATAATCAATGGAGAGTTGCCAGGTTCCATACTTCTTCTGTACCAACATAATTGGTCTCTCACAAGGTGATGAGATGGGACAAATGTGCCCCTTGTGGAGAAGTTCTTGGATCTGTCGCTTGATCTCCTCATTCTCTAACAGAGAGTGACGATAGACTGGCCCATGGGGCATTGATGCATCGAGGATCAGATCAATGGGGTGCTTGACCTGGCAGTGCAGAGGTAGCCCAATAGGTGAGGAGAAGATATCTGAGTATTCTTCCATGACCTCATCTACTTGCTTCTGTTGTGTAGAGAGGTCGGCCGCAGAGACCCTAAATGTGGCTGTCATCTTCCGCTCATTCTCAGAGCGAAACACGAATAAGACAAACTTCCCTGTCTGAGAGATGACCTTCCTTCATTGCTTAGCAGAGATCAAGAAAATAACACTAGGTGGGACTGCCTCAGGTATCTTGTACAATTTCTTGTTCAAAGTAATAATAACACTACAAGGCCTAGACTCATATACAACATGACGTTTCCATAAATAAGGTTGGCCCAAAATAAAATCACAAACTTCGAGAGGAGAAACATCACACAATACCTCGTCTTTGAAGGGCTTGATGTTGTACGACAATCGACATTGTTGGCTAACATGGAGATCGCTTCCTTGGAGGAGCCATCCAATGGTGTAGGGTTGTGGGTGCGACGTTGTCAATAGGGCCAACCGCTTGATGAACTCTGTTGAGATGAGGTTCTTCTGGCTACTGCTATCAATGATGAAGTGCAGTGGGGTTCCTTTTACCCACATATGTGAATGGAAGAGGCGCTCTCCTTCTTATGTCCCGTCTAGTTCACCAGGCTGGAGCTTGGTGGTAGCAATGGTGGCACTGGATTCTGCGTCAATGATCTATCTTCCCCTTTATGGTTATGACTCAGAGTCATAACCCGCATCTGATTAAGAGGCTTTCACTTCAGCCACCAACGACTACTTTGAGAAACAATCAACAGTGTTATGCCAAGGGCTCTTATGGAAGTCACACCACTTCCCAGTATCTTTCTTTGTCTTTTCGGTGTCCTTCTTTTCTTGTGGATTGGACTGGTTGTCTTGATACTGTCCATATTTTCTCTATCCTTTGTTCTGTCGATTGGGGCCACCCTTTCCTGTCTTTTGTTGTGAGGGGTTCCCAAGCCCAAATTGTCGCGTCTTTTGTTTGAGCTTCTGCTCGATTTTTATGGCATATTGGTAGGCCGCGCCCAAGGATGAGATGCCCATAAATTCCATTTTTGTCCAGATTTATCTATGCAGAGCACCACGATACTTGAGCACCAGATGTCTCTCTGAATCTTTGAACCTTAGCTTCGTGCGCAAGGTATGGAAGATATTTGTGAAATCTAGCATTGCTTGGTCATTTTCTTGCTGCAGTGTGGTCCGTTTGGTATACAAGTCATCATAACTTCCGATAGGGTAGTATTTCTCCTTAATAGTATCCCTGAAGGATTCCTAGGTGGCCATGACTGTAAATAACGAGGGTTCCTCTGTTTCCTTTTGCTCACAGAAAGTTTCCCACCAATCTTTGACATGGGGAACGACTTTGAGGAGTGCAAAAGTAGTCTTTTCTCTATTCAAAAAGTTATGGACATAAAAATACCCTTCTAGAAGATTCAACCACTTGTGTACAACATATGAGTCTATCTGACCTTCAAATATAGGAATATCGAGGTTTATTTGTACCTTGAAGGGGGCGACACCTTCGCTCGAAGAAGATGTATCGCATGTTGGTAGTCGTCGAAGGATTTGCGCGAAACTATCCATCATCTCATTCCTCTGTTGCATGAGGGATTCCTCAAGAAACATTTTGAAAGGATCTCCTGTCCCGTCATATTTTTTTTCTCCTGCCATGAGAGGTCTCTTGGGTGTGCGAGAGAATTTTTCCTCAAGAGAAACAATCTCAAGACCCAACTCTTTGTACTCTGACCTCGTTGGGGACATGCATTAAGATGATAAGGAGCAGACCGCTCTGATACCATTGATCCGGATTTTATGAGTAGAACAAAATGAATATAGATTATTAACAGGTGCTTAACACAAAATAACAAAGATACAGTAAAACTGGTTTTTTATTCAATAAGTAAATAAGCTGAAACTATAAAATGCAGCGAAAAACAAGCTTCCTGGAATGGTGGCAGCTTATCTCTGAGAAGAGATGTGATGGTTGTGCTAATTCACAAGAAGATGGTTACAATGAGGCTCTGATGAAATTTTTACAATAAATAGGAATGTCAAAAACCCTAGACATCCAAAAACCTAACCCTAGGAGATGAAGCGCCAAAAGTCATGTGGGTCTCGTTTGGGTAAGTCAGTACATCAAATTCCCTGGGTCATAACTTTTGCATACGATCTTCGTTTGACGCGCTCAATACCTCACTAGAAAGATCTATCCGAGGACTACAAATTTTATGTGAGAAACATGAAGTAACTTTTGCATGTTGCTCCCCTATTTCCCAAAAAATGTCGTTTAGGGCCTCAAAACGGCTCTGGAAGTTTCAGGACCCGAAAAACTGCTAAAAATAGTAAATTACCAAAATTACCAGAAAATTGTTTTGAGCTAGTTGGAAAAGGTGGGTGGCCACCAATATCCACCTGGATCACCATATTATGAAGACCTATAGTCCCAAGAAAATATTAAATTAAAGAGGAGTACCACCTGTATAAAAACGTAGGGGGATTTGCATTCTCGTGAGGTTGTCGTTTCGGTCCTAACAGATTCAAGCATCAACATTTTTAGCAACCATACTAGGGAATGAACAACAATTTGGAATCTGGTCTAGTATTTTTTTGAAAAATATATGACTCTACCCTTGGATGATCAACCCCACCTGGAAATTGGATTGAATAATCAATGAAACATATTACATCAACTATATAATCTAGTAATAACAACAACTGAGACCCAAGAATAATTAGGAAGGTATTGGCAGATATTAGTCCTAAGAAAGAGAAATCCTTTGAAGACAGAGGAGAGACGAATGAAAAGACCGAAGAAACCAAATTCTAGATAGAGTAACACAAGGACAAGGTCAAGACTGAAGCTGGACAAATACAAAGGACCCATTACCAGAAGAAAAAACAAGAAACTCTGTATTTTAAGAAGTGAAAATCATATTCCCGGAAACTCTCCAAATATGGCAGAAAGAAATGAACAACCACGAGAAGAACCTCATGAAGAGCGACAAGGAGGTGGAAGAGGCCCTGCAAGATATCAATAAAAGTGAAGAAGAATAATAGATTCCCCTTTAAATCTTCTAGGCGAGCAACATGACCTCCATGTTCTTCCTAAGGGTACCCTGAAAGAATTTTTTGGAGATGGAACAATTGATGCAAAGAGTCACCTTCAATTATTTCTTGATGTTTGTGATTTTCATCGTGTTGAGTATGACGATGTGATGGTAAGGTTATTTCTTCAAACCTTACCAAGAAGAGCGTATGAATGGTATATGAAATTACCCAGTAGATCAATTATCATGTTTAATGGCCTCGAAACCATGTTCTTGACTATGTTCACCACTCCAATTTTTTATCATACCCTTCTCACTGATTTCACCCAAATTGGTTTGAGGAAGAATGAAATAATACAAGATTTTAATCTCAAGTTCAATAAAACCTTGAGTAAGATTCCAAAAGATAAAAGACCTAATGACCCAATTATACTCGGTTGTTATAAGAATGCAATTCCACTGAATGGGAAATATGATATCAAAACATCCCATATGGATACTTTGGAGGAAGAAATGAATAAATCCACTGAGATGGAAGAAATTATAATTGAAATGGGTGTCGACCTCAACATTATACTAGGAAAAGTACGAAGGTAGCTGGGAGGATTAAGTATTGATAATAAAGGAGCCTCTAGTTCAAGAAAGAATGAAGAATTCAAACCATGAATGACTCAAAACCAAACAATTGGAGGAGGATTTTTCAAGGGAACCATACCATATGTGAAGGTAGACCCTGTTGCGGCACAAGAAACCAAGCAAATAATTGAAATTGCACAAATGAATAGAACTATCAAGCAAATGCAAAACGAGATAAATAGTCTAAGAAGGGGGGGTAATTATGTGGAAAATCCAAGAATTCCAGTCCCAGAGCAAAGAAGAAATCCTCCCCAAGAAAACAGAGTGAGGTTTGAAAAGATGGATCATCCACAAATACCAAGGGTTCCCAAGAAGCCAACTCCCAATGCAACTATGAAAGTATACAGATGGACGGATGCGAGACATCCATGTATATATTTGAAGAAGGCGACAACGAACCTAACTCACAAGAAAACGTCGCCAAGACAAGAGGGTTTGTAAATAGATCCAAGAATAAAAATGATTCTGAAAAGGAAAACCAAAAAGATAAAGAAAAAACAATTGAGAAAAGAGAAAATGTGAAAACGACGGATAGCGTTGGAAATAAGAAGCAACACCTGATGTCAAACTCCACTCAGATGACATACAATGTTGTAGAAGACTTAAGCAAATTAAGGATAACTCTGCCTTTTACAAAAGTGGGGAAGATTCCCCAACAAAGGGAATATTTTTTGAGATTATTGGATGATCCGTCTGAAAAAGAAGAAGTTGTTATTACCAGTCTGAAACAAAGCCAAAACCAATTAACCACCAAGTTGAGAGGTAAAATTCCTCGCTTTTATATTTCAATTTAAAATCATGATATTGCACTTCATAATTGTTTAGTTGACACTGGCGTAACCAATAATATTATGCCACTAGCGATCATGGAGGCATTGGGAATTTAATGTACCAAATATTACGAGATTGGCGAAAGTATGTATGCAATTGATTCTAGAAAAGTGCCATCTTATGGAGAAATCAAGGACTTTTATTCTTGGATCACAACGGCCCCCCATATTATTATGGTTTTCAATATTATTGTGGTAGACCTTCCTTCGACATATGGAGTTGTTCTGGGAAGATATTAGTCATCCATGATTAGGGGATATATAATGAATGATGGAAGTTACATGATGCTGCCAGGCAAAGAAGGAGAAATGATTAAGGTGCCTGTGAACCTAGGAAACCCTTCTCTTTCAAAAATAAGGATACTGAGTTAATGGAAGATTATACAGATGCCATGATTAGAAATTATGCTATCCTGGATATGGAAATTAGTGAAATCCTAGAGAAATTTCAAGGTATGGAGAATCAAGAGCATCTGTTTGAAGGTTATTGGAGGATGCCATTCAATTGAGCTTGTTCAAGCTCTAGGAGTGGAGTTGGAATTGTCCTTGTAAGTCTAGGAAAGATTATGCATCCACATGCCATCAGAATTGAATTTGCATGTACTAATAATGAAGGAGAATATGAAGCTTTGATTCAGGGGATGATTCTTGCACAAGAAATGAAGATGTAACATCTAATTGTGACTAAAGACTCCGAGTTAGTAATTAATCAAGTCACCAAGAGGTATACAATCAAGAAGGAAAAACTCAAATTATATTTCAAAAGAGTTAACGAATTGATCGAATCTTTCATATCTTTCAATTTTCTTTCATTCCAAGGGACAAGAATCAGAAGGGAAATTCATTGGCCTTGGCGGCCTCATTGTCAAACCCAGATGATATACAAAGAAAAACATATTTTCAAGTAGAAAGAGTATTATGACCTTCCGTACCTGATAATGTGGAATATTTGCAAGTGTTTGAGAATGATGAACAATTGGAAATTTTTTTGTTGAATGATGAGGATGATGAAGAAAATCACATGTTTGTTGTCCCGAAAGTTTTTATTCAATATGAGTCTTTTTTTACGAAAGATGATCATGCTAAGAATCTCTTGGAAGAAATTTCACTTCGAAAGGTACAAGAAACAAGAAAGGTCAATATTGGAACTGACAGTTCCCCAAAATATGTCAACTTGGGAGTTGATTGCAACATTAAGGAAGTTGATCAATATGTTGAATTGTTTAAAAAATATCTTGATGTGTTCACATGGACCTATTATGATTTGAAATCTTATGATAACACACTATTCCAACATATCATTCATTTGAGAGAAGAAACAAAGTGTGCCAAGCAAAAAATAAGGATGATGAACCCCAAATTGAAAACTCTAGTAAAGGTTGAATTGGAGAAATTAAACAAGGTTGGAATAATATATCCCATCAGACATTTTGATTGGATTTCAAACCCCATGATAGTATGAAAAAAGACCGGGGAAATCCGGATGTGTGTGCATTTCAGGGATCTTAACAAAACAAGCATAAATGATAACTATCTTTTACCTAACATGGAGTTTCTTCTCCAGCAAGTCACATGATCAGCTTGTATGCCGATGTTGGATGGTTTTTCTGGATATAACCAAGTCTTGGTTGTTGAGGAAGACTGAGCAAAGACAACATTCATAACACCTTGGGAGACATATGCATATGCTAGAATTCCCTTTGGTTTGAAGAATGCAAGAGCCACATTTTAGAGGGCCATGGATCATGCCTTTAATGGGTTGATTGGAAAATTCATGGCAGATTCATGGCAGAATATCAAGGTGACTTGATAGTACATTAAAAAACAAGGGGTGATCACATTCATCACTTGATAAATGTTTTTGATAGATGCATATTATATGGTGTTTCTTTGAATCCAAAGAAATTTTTATTCACTGTAACTCAAGGAAAACTATTGGGTCAGATTGTATGCAAGGAGGGGATTTATATAGATCCAGAAAGAGTTAAATCTATAAATGAAATCAACCCCCCATCATCTAAGAAAGGAGTTTAATCGTTTTTTGGTAAGATCAATTTTGTGCGAAGATATGTGCCTGACTATGCAAGTATTGTGAATCCGATCAATTTATTGTTGAAGAAGGAGAAAAGGTTTGAATGGACAACGCATACACAAGAAGAGTTCAATAATATCAAAAGGGAAATCAACACATCTCCGGTCCTCATTAGCTCATATTTTCAAAGGGATTTCATCATCTATTTGTTTGCTACAGAAACAATTGTTGCATCTGTTCTTACTCAGAGGAATACCAAGGGTGAAGAACTCCCAAAAAGTTTCATGAGAAAAAGCCTCCATGATTATGAATTGAGGTAATCATAACTAGAAAAACAAGCCATGGCTCTTGTTAAAGCAGTGGCACACTTTCAGATGTACATACTAAATTCTCATGTCATTTCTTATGTTCCATCCTCGCCAGTAAACATGCTTTTGAATCAACAATTAAGAGGAGGAAAATGGACTAACTGGCTAGCAAAGATCCTAGAATATGATATTGAAATTAAACCTTTAAAGGTTGTCAAAGGACAATGTTTATGTAAGCTCATAAAAAATAGTGATTCTATGGATGGAATGATTTCAATTTCAGTAGGAGAACCATTGGCCAATTCAGAATGGTATGGAGACATTGTATTCTATTTGAGGTCCGGGCAGTTTCCAGTCACCATAAACCCTAAAGAGCCAAGAAAATTAAAGATGAAGGAAAATCAATATGTGTCGATTGTTGATATACTATTTAGAAGGGACTATGATGGTATATTACTGAGATGTGTTGATGAAAACAAAGCCCAAGAACTAATGAGAGAATTCCATGAAGGAATATGTGGTGGACATTTTCCACCTATGGCCACCGCCCATAAGATAATAAAAGCTACATTTTATTGGCCATCAATTTTTAGAGACTCATATGCCATGATGAGGAAGTGTGTATATTGCCAGCAATTTTTAGGGAAAATGAAGAGATTTGCGATGTCATTACAACCTATAACTGTAGAACAACCATTCTCCCAATGGGTACTTGATGTTGTTGGGCCAATAAATCCAAAATCAACCAAGGGGCATCTGTATATTCTCACCACTACAGATTATTTTACGAAGTGGCCAAAAGCAATGGCATTAAAAAGGAATGATTCTGAAGATTTAAGTTCCTCAAAGATAATATTTTGTCAAGATTTGGCGTTCTAGACAAATTTATCACTGATAATGGTTCGATTTTCATTGGTTCAAAATTTACAGAATTTTATGGAGAATATGGAATTATTATGGGGCAATAATTAAACTATCATCCACAAGGGAATGGTCTTGCAAAATCCACAAATAAGACACTCATTGAGATATTGAAGAAAACTATTAACAAGAACCAAAGGAATAGGAATTTGAAGTTAATTGATGTGTAATGGGAAAGCATAACGACTCCAAAATATAACACTGGGATGTTCCCGTATACATTGGTTTATGGGAAAGAAGCAAAAATTCCAATTATCCTTGAACTTAGTGGCTTGAATTTCGTGGTTAATACAAAAGATGCAGAAGACAATTAACCTATCTGGAGGATCAACCAGTTGCTGAAATTGGAGGACGAACGAAGAAAATCCCTGAATATAACTTCCGAGAAACAAAAAAGTATCAAAAGATATTTTGACCAAAGTGAAACTGTAAAAAGGGAGAACTGGTGTTACTCTGGAAAAAAGGTGAGGGGAAACCATCGATGCATACAAAGTTCGAAGCACTCTTGATTGGACCATACATTGTCGAAAAGATCTTGGGTTTTAATTCCTACATGCTCAAATACATGAAGGGTAAAAGATTAATGCCACTTATCAACGAGCAACATTTGAAAGGTTTCTTCACCTAAAACTTTCTCACTTTCCTTGTACATAAATTTTATTTTTTAGTTCGTATATTCTTACGTTTGACTCCAGAGCCCAATGGATGGAAGCACATGGTCAGAAATATTATGGATTCTTGATAACCCATAGGGGGTTATCATCCCACAGTTGGATCCAATTGTTGAGATCAATTCCCGCTTCTGAAATTTCCCTCCCTTTTCTATTTTTCCAACTTTGTTTTTCCATTTATTTTCCCTCTTCTATACCTACCCTCATTCCCCTTTTAATTTCTCCCTTCTCTTTCCCCTTTCTAGTTACCGTACTTAGTCGTATTTCAAAAAATTGATGGGTTCATGGATTGGCGGACTCGCGGGTCTTCACCTCCATCCATGTTCCCATATCAGGACTCCGACCGACCGCCTTGTTATAATATACCTAGCCATTCTTGCAACTGTGGGTTTACAGGTTCAAGCTTTCATCTTCCAAGTTCCACAATCTCCATTTTGCACCCAAAGACCCGTGATCTACATTATGATTGTCAAACTTGTCACAAGTACCGAGATCCTAAGTATCTCATTTCTCCTATATCCAAGTCCAACCAACCGTTGTGCAACACTTAGCCTATTTTCGATCGTTCGCAACCGCGGGTTTGCCGGTTCACAAAAAAACCCAAATTCAAATTGCTCTCATTCGTCCCCACCATCTTCGTGATTTTCCCAATATGAATTTAGTATATTTTAATGCTAATAATTGATCATGTAGGCTCCGTAAATATTGTCATTAATAAGCGAAAGGCTCAAAGAGATTTTTCATTAAATTGCATTAAAGCATGATTTTCCAAGGGTTATATTATTGTTATCTCTCCGAAAGGATTAATTTCAAGTCATTATCCAATCAAAAGAACACTCTCATCAACATACGGCAGAAACATCCAGACAACATTTATGTGGAGATACTTTGAATATTTTTTGTCGTGAAGACCAGAAGTTTCAGTGGTCCAGAGCATACTCGTATTACTCATCTCCTCCTGCACAGAAAGATATAATTTGGACATTCGGAATTGCTTGCGCATGGTGTGTCCCTGAGATATTCCACAGAAAATAACTGGTTGCATGGTGCGTTGAGAAATATTTATTGAGTGAGTGAATCATACAACTCCAAGAACATTCCCCCATCTCTCTTTCACTGCAAGTGTTTTGTAAGATGTTGAAGCTCCCTGAGCCAACACTTACCTTCAAAGGAGAGGATTGTAGATATTTTATGAAAAAACATGACAATGGCCTGGACCACTTTCCTAAGTTCTTGGAGAGTTTCGCGGCTGTCCCAGAAGACATAACCAGGATTCAGGTTGACTCATTTAAAAACCCCTTTCGAGAAATTGATGGTTGTTTACTAGGCTGACAGGACAAGAAAACACCGCCACCATTTCCCGCATGATTCTTTATATTTTATATTTTACAGTTAAATATCAATCTATCTTCGATTGGGAAAAACTTATTTCCATTGAAATCTCCTCCCAATTGTCACATTACAAAAGGGACAAGAAATTATTTACGGCTTCTTATTTGGTGTTTGCGATAGCGTACTACTGGTAATTTCCAAAATTGACTATTTTTAAGAGGTTGAACTGTGAAATTCATCGAGTCACCTTCTGGTATCAAGCATTGTGGAGACACACGATTTCTTTTCATTTTTACGAAGTTTACAATGATTTTGTTTCAGTTTTTAAGGGACCGTTGTTTGGTAAAAATACCCCCAGGATATCTGACTTGGCAGATAAATTCTTGGAGAAAAAGGGGACGTTAGAGCAGATGGAAAATCATTGTGTTATCAGGATCTTCTTTTCTAAGGAAAATACCTCTTTTCTTCCATACCATGTATCTGATAAAATGTTTATTACGGAAGTGGCAAGGCAATATAACTTATGGATTCACTTTTTCCATGAGAAATGGAAAAATCAATTCATACCCTTGCCTTGGAAAATTGGAGGCTTCATATTCAGGAATATAAACAAAATTGATGAGTTTGTGAATCACTTCCACAATGTAAATATGAAGTATGTTGAAAACATAAATGGGTTTGATCATAATAGAATTTTCGTGGAACATATGTTGTCATTAGGATTCAACAACTCATTCATTCATACTATTTTGAGTGAAGAAGAAGATAACAAATTAGGAACTCCTACTCAAAATGCTGGCGACTTGGAAACAATACATAGTACTAATGAGTTTTACAAGAAGAAAGGAAAGGGTTCTAGTGAGAAGAGTTCCCAGTCTCCATTTGTTACTCCTAAAACTACCACATCTCGAAGAAATGCACCAACAACCCAACCAACTAGGAAAGTTACCAACAATA
>JASDQU010310543.1:0-10518 GCA_032191745.1 Picea mariana
ACTTGATACTGTTTCACCCCCCTCTCAGTATCAACAGTATTTCAACATCTAAAAAAAACTTTGTGGACATGCATGATGTGAAAATATGGTGTGAACCATCATCCTCTATGCATAAGCAACACATATATATTGTATTGGTACAACACTATAAGCAACACATATATATTGTATTGGTACAGGAATTTATGTAGGTTATAAAATTTTAATACCTCCAATTTCAAACAAGTGAACTCTTGAAGGTGTTATCACATTAAATTGCCTTAGGGCTTTTAGTTTGTTTTTATCCTTTTTTAAGTCTTAGATTTTGATTTTTTTTTTAAGTTTCATCCCTTTAAAGTTTATGTTTGGTAAGACCCCTTAGATGATTAAAGTTTTGAGCCATAGCTCTAGTTTGATCCTCAAATTGATTTTTGGCCTTAGAAGCATTTTATCTCATGACTTAATTTTTGGTCCCCTTCATGACTTGTACCTAGGTCAATCCCTCCCATGACTAGAATGATATGACACACCTCTCTTCTCACTCATGACCTCGTAGGCATGCTTCGTTGTCCTTGCTTACTTGTCCAATCATTTTTGAATTGGAGCGTTGCCCACTCATCAGGTAGTTCCATAGCACCTTTCCCATTCATCATACTCCCACCACGAGTGATGATTGCCACGACTAATGTCAGGTTCCTTGTTTTCAGTTCCAAGAGATGGTTAAAGATGCCTTCAAGATCTTGCATTTACGAGCCCTGGTAATGGTTTATTATTTTGAAAAACTCAACAGTGATGTGGTATGAAAATTCACAAGTTCTGATTAGGCGACAACAATACAAACAAGTTTGATGCTAAAGTAGATTCGAGTGTCGAAGTTTTCACAATTTCATTCTGATATTTCGTTGAAGATTCCAAAAGGTGTCTACTCCATAGGTATATCGTGTTGCCTCCTCTGCATATTAATTTTCACAAGAAAATTGCGCTCAAGTTTTGGTTTTTCGAGCTTGCACAATTGTAAGGGACTCGTCTTTGCATGATAGCCTTGTCTTCTCTCTTTTTCAGACCTGTAAACTCCATTTCCTGTATCTAGGTCTGATTACTACTGTCTGCCATAACCATTGAAATTGGAAGCACTTAAATAGCCTATCCTATGCATATGCGTCACGCTACCCAGAGGCATTGCTTAAACCGTCTCTAACTCCCCTGCTTTGTTTCATCTTGGAGTTAATCATTTTCACCTAGTTGCAAAGGGCCAATTTTGGATTACCCCCTCACTGTCTACACTCTGAAATACTTATACAAGTTTAAGGGTGTAGTTCCCACAATAAAGCTTGGATTACTAGCACCAGTCTATTTTAAAGGGCCAGCCTTGTTTATTTGAAGCTCGATTTAAAGCCTTCTTGGTTATTACTATCTCATAAGCCTTTAAAATCTCTCATTCTAAGCCATGGAGACTCCTCAATCGAGGAAGACGCACAAAGGTGGAAAGGTGGTTAGGAAAAAACCTGTGGACATGCATCTTTTTGATACAGAGCCCATGGAAAGAGAGGTCTTTCAAAGAGTGGGATGCCTCTCTTTCTGTCAGAATATGCAGAGAGGCCATCCATAGGTAACAAGATAATTTGCATTACATTTTGATGGCAGGAGAACCAAGGTTGGGGATTTGGAATTTGAGGTGACTGAAGCCTCTATCTTAGCTGCAAAAGGAATCCCCATTACAGGTGAAAAGTGGTTCAAAGCCATGGCTTTGAGTTCAACCTATGATAAAGATCACTTTAAACCCGAACATCAAGCTAATGATTTGTCTAAAATTATGCCAAGGATTCAATTGATTGAACAGTTTGATAGAATATTGAAGATCATCCAAAGATATTTTACATGTGAAGGGATATTTAACACATTGTACCAGTACCATATAAGGATTTTGCTACATTTTACTGGTAAGGTTGAAATGAATATTCCCTATTACTTTTTAAAGAGCATAGGTAAGATGTCATATGGGATTCAAGACAAATATAACGATGTGGATTCTAGCCTTTTCCACTCTGGATTGATCAGAATGCTAGTCTCTGAGGAATTGGGTAAGTAAGATATTTCATGGGAGCATTTTGTTGTTACTTCTCATTTCAAGTTGGATCCAGTATCAACTCCTCAATCACATAAGGCAAGTACTTTATGACCCATCAAAGCTACTAAAGTAGGGACCAATAGGAAGAGAAGGGGCAGAGCCCCTGTTCAAGTTTAAGAGGTCAGCAAGCAGGTCACAGGAGCTGAGGAGGAAGCTTGTCCTTCCCCACAAAGATATTTTTCACCACCTCCTCCACCAGGGTTAGAGGAGGTTCCTTCTTCTACCAAAGCTACATCCAAGAAAGGGAATAAGCTACTCTTCCCCTCTTCTCCTCTAGTAGTCAAAATCAAGGGTAAAATACCTTTCACAAGGTCATCAATTCCTAAAGAGGTTTTCAAAGAGAAGTCTTTACCAGAAACCCCTATTCAAAAGAAGAAGGGTAAAGGCTTTGAAAAGCTTGTGGAAGAGAAACAATAAGCCCCTGTACATAAAAGGAAGGGAAAAGGTACTAAAATACCTTTGGAGAGGAAAGATGAAACCTCTGTGAAAGACTTTGAAAAGTCTGTGGAAAGAAAAGAAGAAACCCCTTGTGCAAAGGGAGAAGGGTGAAAGCAAAGCCACTAAGAAACCTAATGAGGTAGACAAGGCATTTCCCATACAGGTGGAAGAGGAGACTGAGAAAAAACCTATTGAGATAGTGCATGTCGTTTCTCCCCCTAACAGTCAAACCTTCAAAAGGTTGATCAGGTAGCTTAGGGATGCTAGGAAGGAGGTAGCTCATCTTAAAGCAGAAGATATGATTCACAAGGCTCAGATGAAAGATCTCATGGATGGCTACACACATACCCTTGACTTGGCAAGGTTTGCAGCAAAGAAGGCCCACCCCTTCATAGACATATCCAAAACCTTTATAGGCAGAATAGAGGTTTTCAGTCTCAGAATAAGAAGCTAAAGGCAGAGTTGCAACACTTTCAAGATGAGATAGCCCAAACAAATCTGTAGGCATTGGTTGAAGCTTCCATTGAAAAAGAGACATCAACAGTCAAGGAAAGCCCAGCCCCACTGAAAAATACAGTCATGGATAAGAAAAGGAAGCCTGATGTGCCAAATGAAGATCCTCCTTCTACCAGAAAGAGTGTGAGGTTGAGTGTCAAGGTAACAAAATAGAGGGTGAAAAGTGAGCCCCATTTTTGATGATGTCTCCTTTTTGAGAGGGTAAACTCTCTTTCAAACATTACCTCTGCCATCTATACAGGCTTCTAAGCATTTAACTATCAGAATTTTGGGATTTTTCTAAGTGCTAACTCCCTCAGTGGTAAAATACACTACCTACAGTACTGCCAAGACACCTAAGTATAATGGGTTTGACATTATGAAAGGACACTACTTGATCTGCACACATTCAAGATTGGAGGCACTACATGTTTTGACAATGCTACCTAAACCTACACATAGACGTAACATAAGTGGATCTACCTATAGGCGCTACCTAATATCTAGCAGAGAATAAACTTGCATATAGACATAACACAGTGGTGCTACATAAAGGCACTACCTAATATTTGATAGAGAATAGAGTCTGCATATAGGCGTAGCACAATGGTGCTTCGTAAAGGTGCTACCTAATATTTCACAGAGAACAAACATTTTCACACATATGCAACACAATGGTGCTACCTAAATGCACTACCTTTTCTACTTGTCTAGTTGGGAAATATGCTACTCAGGCTACTACCTAAAGAAGCTACCAACAAACACCAGGGATCCAAGAAGGTTAGGCCAACAACTTTTTGGATGGATAATGATGGAGAAAATTGCAGAAGCAACAGTTGGCATCATGAGGACAACGACATTCTCCTGAAAGACACATGGCAACAAGGAGTTGTACAACAAAGGGAATCAAATCAGTTTAAAGTTTGGTTGGATTAGTCACCAACATTTTCCTATTTTATAGCATAGGTGGTTAAACTAAGTTGTTAGATCAAACAAATGTTTAGAGAATTTCAAAGGGAGGAGGCCAGCTCGTAGCTCTAGTTGTTTTCCCCCCTTTTTGTTATAAATAGATAGGTGAAATGCTTTAGGAGGTTCGGATGGTTGAGCAAGGCTCCCTTAGACTGTAATATTTTGATGCAATAACTGTGATCTGGCTATGTACTGGAATAAAGACATTTTGACTAATAGAAATCATCTTCTCTTTCAACTTATTTGCTTCTAATGCTAAATGTTCATGTTTTGAAAGATTCACATGAATGGTTGAGGTGATGTTATGGTGGATGTTTGATCATTATATTATCATGATGTTTATTTAGCTTCCTTAGTTTTTGAGTTCAAGAAGATCTTGTATTAATAAACTTTCTTCCTTAGGCTTTTGTAGACTTGATGTTTACAGCAGCCCCTACATTCCTCTCTTTCAAGTTTTCCCTCTATTCACATTTACTCCCAATTACTAATTGAAGTTTGTTATCACTGAAATTTTGTCCGCAAATGGTTACAGGAATCCAGCATCTTCAAACAATTATGAGGTCACCCATGGACCAAAATTACCAAAAAGCATTTCCAAAAGGTCCAAAAACTATCCAACCAGTGATAAAATTAAGGTGTGCTATGACTACACAGGGCACGCAAGCACATGCGCACCATGCGCGACTGTGGTCACTAAAAGTCGCACACACCTGAGAACGATGCATTTATGAGATTGCTCGGCCTCCCACCCACTTCTGGTTCAGCTTCCAAGTTGATTTGACATCCAAATCTCGGATGGATCCGACTGGGTGGCTGGTCAAAGACCTAAAAATGCCCTAAACAACCCCTTTTCACACTTAAAGCTGGTTTCACAATACCTCAAACTAGTGCTATAAAACAAGGCCATGGGTGCACTACATTTTCAAGGAATTCATTTGCAAGGTTATGTTGCTGCTATTCTCTTGGGGAATCCTCTTTTCTCATCAAGATCATACTAGCACCATTACATTGGGGCAATCCATCTCACCTCTTGAGTGGATTAACTTGGGATTCTTTCACTATTTCTTTCAAGTTTCAAAGTTGTAAGAAGAGCTTAGTTGTGGGGGCCCAAGAGCCCTCCCTTTAAGGAAGAAGGGACCTAAAGTCCTCTTTCTTCTTGGTGTTTTCTTTTCACTAATATAATCCTTTCCATTGGTGACATGAATCTTGTTTGCTTCTTGTTCTTATGTCCTTATGATCAATAGTCTAGTTTTTCTTTCATTTTCTAGTTTAATTATTAGCTTAGTCTTTTATGTTTCTTTCTCTAACCCTTTCCTTTACAGTTGTCTTTCTTAGCTAACCAAACTAAGCTTGTAAGCACCTCTGTTTTTCTCATTTAGGTGACAAAAGAGGTGCAACAGATTGGCGACTCCACTGGGGAAAGGTATCAATTTCCTACCCCATTTGGGTTTTTCTAGCTCTTCTTTTGGTTTATTTAACCTGCAGGTACCTAAACCGGCCCAATCCGACCTACAAAACATCCAATTCAAATCTGAATTGAGAGAATTCCATTCGAAATTTTCTTCACGGCCGTGTGATAGGTGTGCGTGGGTTTATTGGAACACAATCGTGCATCGTGCACACATGCACTAAATTTACTATGTGTTTCAGCGCACCTGTGCCCAAAAGTCTGTTTCGATCTACGCATTGGTGCTCAGTGCACCTTTGTCTACTGTAAGACCCGCTCACCTATGCAGAAAAATACACATTGTAATCATTTTTGTGATTTGGAGAAGGCCCCTATCCTTCTTAAAGATGATTTCATGCATGTTGTAATCTACACCACACTTAGTTCCCTCTCCATATAAAGGGATTAGTCAAAACACATAGGCACATAAGGGGTTTAAAAATCAATTATTTCCTCTTTTTTCTTTTTCCACATGGATGACTTTCTTTGACTAAGAGTATAAGTTGGAATCATTTGTAATCACATAAAACTTGCATTGGGACCAGAAGTTGGATAACAATCGTTTAGTATGCTCTTCTCTCACGCTTCAACGAGACCTTGAGAAACATAAAAAGGTTATAGGACAATTTCATCTCCCTTGAAAAGATTAAAACCTTTAGGAGAGGACAACAACCCCCTTGGGACTCCTCTTATTTTATTTTTCAAACACATCTTAAGAATGTAACGGGCCCATACATGCCCACATGCTACAAAGATAGGATAGTGTTGAAATTTACTTTCTTATATTAAATCACTAGGGAAGTTTAAAGGCTTTTGTAATGGGCCCATACATGCCCACATGATCGCAATATAGGATAGTTTCAAAGATTTCTTAGATTAAATCACAATAGGGAGTTAAAGGAATAGTAAAGGACCCACATGTCCACATGCTACTTTCCTAAGGACTTTTGAATTACGCAAGGTTGTACCAAAGACATTTAGTTAAATAGGTAATCAACACTTGTAAGGGCCAATCGAAGTCCACTTGTATCAAGGTGACACCTAATTCATTAAAACAATGACACAATTTCACTCATTCACACACAAAAGTCACTTATCACTCACATAGTTTCCATCTCGAAATGTGGAGGTCAAAGTAAGTTTCCTCCAAAAGGATTCCGAAACACCCCACTCTTTTCTTGACGAAACTATCCACTCCCATTTAATTTCAATGAGATTGTCTCACACCCCCAATATCTCAAACAACCACATCTAATTTTTTTCTAAAAACTCACTAAGTTTTCCTGCACAGGAGGTGCCAGAAGAAATCTTTTAGTCTAGGTAGGATTTTGGGGATAGGCATCCAAATAACTCCCTGTTATCTGGTTCTCACATTTTCAAAACAATAGAAGTTGTCAAATAGGGAATTTTAAATCCTCCAAGTCAAGTGTTCCTAACACCATAAGGCAGGGAGATACCCGTGAAGGGTTGAAGGCCGAGGTCCAGTTGTTCTGTGCGTCCCCTCTTGAGGCACCCACCTCTTGGACGGTATCCAGCCCGTGACCCATTTCTTAGGCAAAAAATCTAAATGTCGCACTTTGACCGAGGTAACTAGTGACCAAACTTTAGTACATCTACCCAAGTGGCAATTGTGGGCTACAATTGCACCTTGATCATATTTTGTGTGGCTATTGGGAAATATTGCTAGATCTTTCGAGATATGCCCCCTTTACCCTTCATTATAACTGATTACTTCATCCTTCACTAGTTTCCCTTCCGGTGACTTCAGACCCCATTGTTGAGTACTATTGGAAGGTCCAATGCTATTTGAGAGGAAGGACATTACGTATTTTAGGACACGAGCATTTGTTTTCTTTGTTTCCCCACATGGACAAAACCCACTTATCCACATATATGCTTCTTTATCAAAACACTTTATGTATGATGCACTTCTGATTACAATTGATTTAGATACATATTGTGTAAAGTTCAAAAATTGCAGCAAATGCTCGTGTTTATTTATCACTCTCACCACCATTTTCACACATCCACTCAGCTAGTCAGACATCATAGGGGACCCACAGAACCCCCGTCATTCCAGACGCTTGCTAAACCTCCCTCCTATTTTAGGGGGAGTTCCTAGTCTCGCCAACTCATCGGCTCCACCTTCTCACACCCCTGCGAGTGCCACTATCTTAGGATCATCTTTGCTTGGTTCCACCTTACTTGGGTCCAATTCCCAAGGTCCACCGTCCACTCACTGTCCTTTACATGGAAGCAAGGGGCCAACTTCCTCTCAAGGGGGAACTACCAACCCACCTAGCCCCCCTCAAGGGTCAAGTTCACCAAACACTCACATCATGGCTGTAACTAATCCCCTGCCACCACTCTAGATGCCATATTTGGCCTCTCTTAACATACCAGATCTAAGCAAACTCACAAATGACCCCATATTGCATGACCCCACATGGCCTACAATGCCTACCAAACTAGCTTCAGATATCCCCAAGTTTGAAGGGAAGGTAGGAGATGACCCTGCCAACCACATCACGACTTTCCACTTATGGTGCTCTTCCAAAAGAATTATGGATGATTCCATCCGACTATGATTATTTCAACGCACACTCACTGGCCCATCAACTAAATGGTATGTAGATGAAAAATCAGGGTCCCATGCGACTTTCAAGTCCTTGGCCAAAGAATTCTTGACCTTCTTCCAATTACCAATTCTCCATGACAATGGTCTTGAACTACTCTCTAATTTTAAACAAACCTCAACCACACATATTGTTGATCACATTCACGAGTGGTGTCGACGACATAGTTTATGCAAAGTAGAAATCACTAAACAACAGTGTCTTGACTGGTTTCTCAGATCACTTATCTCTCTCCTCAGTAAAGAAGTGGCTTCCACCTTCCCTCAATTGGAAGAAGAAGCCATCAGTAAGGCTCAACAATACGACCTCATCTATTCTCAATCAGGGTACTTGTACACAGTACTTCCTGATCTCCCAAAACTAGTGCCATTCAACCAAGATAAACCCGGGATGTCTCACTCAGCAGATGGATTGATCGGTAACACCACACACCATAATCCATAACCCCAAAAAACACCGATGTATGACACACCTCAATATCTGCTGGCATATGGGGGAACCTCTTATTACTCTCCACCCCCTTATCAACAACCATACCCTGTTTCTCTTCCTCCACCCATCAGTGGGCCACCGCTGACACCCCCAATACACCCACCTATCCAGACAAGTTTGGGTACTCCCTCTACCTTAGCTTATACTCTAAATACTAGCGAAAGCACCACGCCTTCCTATGTACCTTACAGATCATTACCAAAAAATAATCTGTACTTTCCATTTCCTAGCCCTCCCTAGCCCATGGCTCCACCACAAGGACACCCTCACACCAGGGTGAATTTTGTTCAACCCTCTCCCATTCAACAATATCAAAATTTTGAACAGCTAAATATGGAAAATCCGACCCATCTGTTGAATAATGCCAAAAAGAAAGGAAAAAATCGGAACAATAACAACCCAGGTCAAGGTGGGAATCACCCCCAATAGAACCAACCTACTCGGGGCAACCGGAACCAAGGGAATCAGAACCCCCAAGGGGGCAACAACAATAGACGTCAAGGGAAAAATAACAATAATCTTCGAACCAATTTCCCTTGCACCCTTTGCGGTGAGTTCATTCATTATACTCATCATTGCCCCAAAACACTGATTTTAAATAGATGAAAGACTCAGTGAATGGACCACATACTCTGGCACCAGCTGCCCCTTAGCATGCCCCACAACAATACGTGGAACAACCACCCCCAGCCGTGCTTCAAAACCCCATTCCACACTAGGGTTTGATGAACACCCAATAGGACATGCAACCTACCCCATCACAGTTGGGATAGTATCTCAATCCAAACAATCTGACAGATCGTACTATCCTACTCACCAGTGAGGAAGAAGTCCTTCTGCAAACACATATTCGTCAATTTTGGGCACCCACTGAGTCTCCTCCCATTCCCCCGGAAACACTCCCAACACCAACGGGACCCCTTTTGGTGATCCCTCTCCCTAATGTGGAAACACCTCTTCGCATTCCTCGCATCCCATTGTGTAGGAGTGTCCACAACCTACAGGCTAGGGAAACTCATAATTACAGTTTGTTCGATGACTTAGCACAATCCCCGGCTGCCATGTCAGTCTCAAAAGTCCTTAAAACTTGTCCCACTCAACGGAAATCATTAATTTCCTCCTTCGGGGCAATCAACCCCACGGACACTCAACTCATCACATTTGACCTCGACAGTGGAGAGCCTCGTCTCCCTGCTCTCATCACTTTTCAAATCCCAGTGAAAATTTGGAACATCATTGTTCATCGGTGCATCATTGATGAAGGTGCTTCCACATGCATCATGTCCAAGTATGTATGGAAGAAATTGGGTTCCCCTGAACTTATACCATCTGCCATTACCTTAAGAGCTTATGACGGACGACCATCTTCTTCTGAAGGGATTTTCCAAAATGTCCCTGTAGAACTTGGGGGCAAGACCATTCTCATCGACATTGAATTTATTGATGCCCCACTCAATTACAATATCTTGTTTGGTCGTAGCTACATCTATTCTATGAAGGAAGTTGCCTCTTCTATCTTTCGAACTATGATGTTCCCCCGTAACAGGAAGATCATTACAATTGACAAGTTTCACATTATGAGCCCAACCCTTCTGCCAGCATCGATAACATTCTCCCCCTCGTCCTTAGTAATCATGAAGCCTACCCACTCATTGAAATGGGCCCCAGAATTTTCAAAGACCCATCATTGTTAGGAACTTACCATGGTGCACCACCGCTCCTTCATCCTTCCAATCGGGTATGTGTCGTATCATCCAAAGGAACTGACCTTGAGAATACCCTTCCTCTCAGGGAGGCTTCTCTCATATAGGATGACCCACTAGTTGCAGAGCCCGTCCCTCATAGGCCTCCTGCGAACTCATTGGCTCCACTAGTTCACGATTTCACCTCACCCCAAGGCCATATCCCAGTCTGGGAGACAGTTCCCCAAGCCA
>JASDQU010310544.1:0-13638 GCA_032191745.1 Picea mariana
TGATCTCTGTGTGCATCAATATATATATATATATATATATATATAGAGAGAGAGAGAGAGAGAGAGAGAGAGAGACTTATTTTAAAACAATTGATAGTATGCACGATGATTCCCATACGACGTATGAAGAGAACAAAACTAAATGATACACATGAATCTCTCTTATCTATGCCAGAACATTCATTTTTGGTAATGAAATAATAATACACCAAAGATAACAATCAATCGTCATTGTCTTCTAATCAACAATTAGTCCTGATTTAAATATACACAGTTGCCTTAAAAAAACATGGACAGACTTAAAAGCATTCCCAATCATACACATATCTTCAATCATATCATCGACACAATATGAAATCGATAACAACAGTCAATCTCCCAAAAAATGGAACCCCGATCTTTCTCTCTGTGTGAAATAGTATATAAAGACTTCCTTTTAAAGGGAATGAGCCACATAACTATATCATGTATGAAGAGAACAAAGTGGTATTGACACACATGGATTTATTTTAAACTTGAAAGAACCATGATCATTCTTGGTACAACTCATACATGTGTCTTCTTATTCTTAAATGCAATCAAGATCATGTTGGATTAAACACAGTAATCGAGACCATAAACGAATACTAGGACAACTCTCAGTTGTATGTAACCACATATTTTCTTTCTTATTTGTTCGAACAAATTCATCACAAAAAGAACACATAGTGATTCGACTAAGAGGATGGAGCACGTGTCTTTAACATATTCACCATACATTAAACTGATAACCCAAAACTTGACAAACCCTAGAAAGTGCCCGAGGAGGTGGAGACAAGTCAGAGTCGAAGTTGGGCTCTTTAAAAATTAAATGCAGAGAGGCAATGAAATCATGTTTGTATTCTTAAAAAAAACACAAAGAGATATTGGTCTTCATATACTCATATCGATTTTAGCATCGATTAACAACCACGGGCCACAATGTAATCTCAAAAACAGAGAGCCATGCTCTTAAAAAAAACCTACAACCCTTCATCTTATAACTCCAAGACTTTGACATAACTGTAAGTGAATTCCCAACTGAAGAATAAATTCAATTCAAGTCAAACAACCCAATTGCACGCAGGTGTCTTCTTATCACTTTTTTGCAGAGCGGAATGAGGGTTAACTTAAATAGTGGAGGGTACTAAAAAAAACACAGATAGATAATGTTTATTTCCAACACCCAGGAGGTTGAACCCTTTCAAAAACAATTTACAGTGAGGCCACATACAATCATCATTATAGCAAGGATGAGAGGAGTGGTCTACTGAAGCTCTTCGTAGAAAAATGCTAGGATGTGACTTGTATCAATTTGAAACATACACAGACCTGCATTAACATTCAGGGCCAACCAAGACTGGACTTTTGGAAAGATTTCATCGAAAAGACAGTAAGAAATGGGCCATCAACAACAGCTTAGGGTTTAAACAAAAGAACACACTAACTGTCGATATTTTCTTTGCAACTGGATAAATATTACAACAATGACTGAGAGGGAAACGAGTTGACAAACACTGTGATCTTAAATGATCTTTTAAAGACTTGGTTAAGTTTTAAGCATGAGTTCAGTAACCAATTAGGAATTGATGAAGGAAGAATAAATTAATGATATATCATAGCATCCATAATAAGAAATGCATATCTGAAAGTAAACACAAAGAATCATCAAACCATAACAATAAAGTTGTTAACGGAGTTCGGCAAGATTGCCTACGTCTCCGAGCCTTTGTCTCAGTCGGTGAGGATTTCTTATTTCTATTCAATGCTCCAAACGTACATTAGAAAAGTGTCAAATGTATTACAAACTGGTCTGGATGTTTTCTTCTCAACCTCAAGAACCCGCCACAACTTACGACACTGAAAATGGTTGAGCGTAACTCCCGGAATTGGCCCGCAAAGTTCCCCTCCTCAATGGCTTCCCTACATAAAAATGTCTCTGGCTTCATAATTCTACTACCTTTCTCTTGTTCTGAACTTGTTTGGACTATCAAAAACATATGGTTTATATAGATTCTGATTTGGGGGTCTAAATCTGACTTACCCCCAACTTTTTGGCCTTAGATTGGGCTCAGATCCCGTTCATAGGGCTAAAACTCCTCAAAAATCATTGACAATTAGCTAAAAATCCACTAAAATAAGGTCAAAACCCAAAATTTGGAAAATAAATCTACTTAAGCACCCATTTAGGGCATGCACCCCCATTATGTGGTCATATTAGGGCCATGTGTCTTAGTTCCCAAGGGGCAGACCTCCCTTAGCTGGAAAAGGTGCTTAAATTTAAATTTATGAAAAGTGGATTTTTTTTCTAAAGTACTAATTCTCCCTTTGTGGCTAGCTCATTGTGCTTAATTCATTTGAAGAGGTAGGTCATGGGATTGAATCCCATGAAATCCAACAATATAAATTTGGCCTTTTTAAGGCCTTGACCATGGTGACATGTGGCACCCTTGGATTGGACCATGTGTCAGCCCATGGTTGGCCATTCTTTTGCCACATGGACTATCAAAACTTTGAAACTTGTCATCATGAACCCTTGCCACTTGTCATGACCTAGTGATACCACATGTCATCACTTGATGGATGCCACTTTTTGAATTTAGAATCTCCCACGTGTCACATGTGGAAGATGCCACGTGTCCCTTGACTAGTTGACTTTTTACCTGTTTGACCCAAACTTCAGATTGCAATAACTTCTGAATATGGACTTCGTTTTTCGATCCATTTGCACCGCCAAAAATATTGTGACGATCACTTCACGATAATGTCATTTTATTGAGAATTTGATAAATTTGATTTTTGAGCCTTTCAAGTTCCATTTGGATCACACCTCCCCACTAAGACCTTTTGGTCCTCCAAAAGGATATTAACTAGTCATCAAGTGTGGGATAGGCCACCCCACTTATTCTTTGTCTTTAAACTCTATCCTATGCACCTGTCTCATCAAGATCAATTGAAAAACAACCATGACAACTGACAACATATTGTTAGCCACTTGTACTCTTTCACATCTTACTGAAGCCACTACCATCCATGTTGAAAACATTAGCAACGACAACATCAGAAATATGACTGCAAATGAGCTAATATGTTTTTATTACTTGCACGAAATTAGCTTATCTTGAAGCAAAGTATGATTGAACTTCCATTCCACAACCATCTCATGTTCATGCTTAAGATCAAGTGTTTTATTTGGCACAATTATAGGTGTGTTGCTTCCATAAGTTGCCTTCCTTAATTGTTCCATTTTTTGAAGATATTGATTTTCTTTTAAGTGATGAGCATGTACAACATATTCATTTCCTTCTTTGGTTAAGTGATATTGATATTTTTCCCTGTAGAATATTTCTTTGCGATCATACAAATAAGGGCTTCCTAAGACCATTCCACATTCATTGACAGGCACCACATCACACGTTACCTCATCCACAAACTTTGATGAAATTGCAAAATTTAAAGTGCATTGATTTGTTATGTGCAATTTATGATTGCTTCTTATCCATTTAAGTGAGTAAGGTTTATGATGCATTTTAGTGTTTAATCCTAAGTGTTTAACCACCTCCTCTAAAATCAAGTTAGATTGAGATCCACTATCTATCAATGTATCGATCTTACTGTGTTTCATTATCACCCTTATATGAAACAACTTGCATCTAGAATCATATCCATCACCAATTTTACCTGTCAAACCAACTGTTGTGATCTTAGTCTCATCACCTGAATCATATTCCAAGTCTGTTGGTCGTGTTGTTGTTGCAACTATTTGCCTCCCTTTCATTTCTTTGAACCACTTCGGTCTCTTCTCGAGATGCAATTTCCAACAATGGTCATCATCGTGCCCTTCTTTCTTGCAATGCTTACAAGAGAGCTTATCTTCCCTTGTTGTCACTGAATTTTCTTTCTTTCCATTCCCCTTTCTTTTGTCCTCTTTCCTTGAAGATGATTCACCTGATACACCAACTCTTGTTTTCCCTGCTTCAATGTATGTTGCTTGAACAAAAACCTCATCAAGATTAGTAGGTCCAAACATAAATATAGTGTTACGAATATGTGCAGGTAAACATCCCATATACTTCATAAGAGTTTCCTGGGTATGTAATGGAATATTGAACATTAATGCCATCTTACAAAATTCATCTATGTATTATTGCACTGTTTGTCCCTTTCTTAGTTTAAAACTTTTCCATTCAATTAAAACCTTCTCTTTATAACACAAAGGATAAAATTTCTTTCTAAGTGAAAAACCAAAATCTTTCCATGATGGAAATACATTACCAACTTGTTGCATGCCATTTTGCAACTTACTCTACCACCAGATGAGTGTTGTGCCTGCAAGATGGAGCGATGCCAACTTGATTTGAGTTGTCTCATCCTTGATTTGTTTCACACTGCAATAAACTTCCATCTGTCTGACCCAGTTATCAAGCCTCTCGGCATTGAATTCACCATCATACATGGGTAATTCAAATTTCACATCAATCTTAAGTAAAGGCATATCATGTTTATGTTTATGGGAATGTTTTCTTGCGGTGGATTTTGAACTTGTTCTTGAAGAAGAAGAAGATGATGGAGAAGAAGGATGTGAAGGAGGAGGTTTAGGAGGATCCTCTCCTTATTCACTTTTGTATTGTTTAGAATATTCCCCTTGGAAAGGCCTCTTATGTTCCAAGTAATACTTATATAATACCTTTACCATATCAGACATGGTGAATAATTTTTTCTGCAACTCGATCTCATTCTGAGACATGCCTTCTTCCGATGCCATCTCCTCACTTTGAGAAGTCTTCTTTCTCTATCCAATCTCAAGATCCTCTTATACAAGCTCACCTTCACCAAAACTCATATTTTCCCTAGTAATCATGTAAACTCAAAAACCAACCGTCAACCTGCTCTGATACCACTTGATCTGAAATGATGTTTTAAAGACTTGGTTAAGTTGTAAGCATGAGTTCATTAACCAATTAGGAATTGATGAAGGAAGAAGGAATTAATGATATATCATAGCAGCCATAATAATAAATGAAGATCTGAAATTAAACACAAAGAATAAGCAAACCATAACTAAAAAGTTGTTAACAGAGTTTGACAAGATTTCCTACGTCTTCGGACCTTTGTCTCAGTGGGTGAGGCTTTCTGATTTCTCTTCAATGCTCCAAAAGTAAATAATAAAAGTGTCAAATGGATTAAAAAATAGTTTTGTTGTGTTCTTATCGACCTCAAGAACCCAACACAACTGACGGCACTTAAAACGGTTGAGCGTAGCTCTCGAAATTGGCCCGCAAAGTTCCCCTCCTCAATGGCTTCCCTACATAAAAATGTCTTTGGCTTCACAATTCTATAACATTTCTCATGTTCTGAACTTGTTTGGATTGTCAAAAACCTATGGTTTTTATAGATTCTGATTTGGGGGTCGAAATCCAACTTCCCCCCAACTTTTTGGCCTCATATTGGGTGGAGATCCCCTTCAGAGGGCCAAAAATCCTAAAAAATACTAAAAATCAACTAAAAATCCACTAAAATAAGGTCAAAACCCAAAATTTGGCAAAACATCTTCTTAAGCCCCTAGTTAGGGAACGCTCCCCCTTTCTGTGGTCATATGAGTTCCATGTGGCCTAGTTCCCAAGGGGTGCACCTCCCTTAGCTGGAAAAAATGCTTAAGTTTAAATTTCTAAAAAGTGGATTTTTTTTTCTAAAGTACTAATTCGCCCTTTGTGGCTAGCTCATTATTCTTAAGTCATTTGAAGAGGAATTTCACGGGATCGAATCCCATGGAGTTAAACAATATAAATTTGACCTTTTTAAGGCCTTGACCATGGTGACGTGTGGCACCCTTGGATTGGACCATGTGTCAGCCCATGGTTGGCCAATCTTTTGCCACATGGACTATCAAAACTTTGACACTTGTCATCATGAAACCTTGCCACTTGTCATGACCTAATGATACCACATGTTATCACCTGATTTCTTCCACTTTTTGAATTTATAAGCTTCCACGTGTCACATGCGGAAGATGCCACATGTCCATTGACTAGTTGACTTTTTACCTGTTTGACCCAAACTTCAGATTGCAATAACTTTTGCATACAGACTCCGTTTTTCGATCTGTTTGCGCCGTTGGAAATATTATGATGAGAAATTCATGATCATGTCATTTTATTGAGAATTTGATAAATTTGATTTTTGAGCCTTTCAAGTTCCATTTGGATCACACTTGTACCCAAAAAGGTGGTTAAAACCCTCAACCATCAAACTCAGAGCCTGTTGCATTAATGTCACCATTATTCCACAGAGAATCACCATAAAAAAACACATTGAACGAGCAAACAACCAATGCCCAGACTTTATAATCAATCATACCCATTACTCTGCTTACAATTACCAACATTTTGCAGTCATCATAGAGAGCCATAACACCATACTTACACACAGTCGAAAAACTCAAGGAAACATAGAATTCATGCATTCCTGAGCCACCATTTGATTCATAAAATAGAGAGTCCATCATGGATGGAAAGTTCAGAGCCATACATGTGAGAAAATCGTTTCAATGGTGAATCGTCGATTTTTCCCTTGCTAATCCTAAAAATGTGGAGCTTCACAACCAATAGAGAAACAATGCAACAATGCTAGGGTGACGAGCAATATGGAATTTTTGGAGTGACGTGCAGTAAATGCATGTCGCTTCCTCACCTGGCCCCATTCAATTCCGTGTACGATCCATCCCACTAACATAATGTTCACCATTAAAATCAAGCCATATAACCAATGCATAATTCAATGCCATATCCATCGTAAGATATGATACCATATATATTGTATAGTGCGCCACCCGAGATATCTCATATCTCTATGTTAACCTCTTGCCATAACTCCATACGATAATGACATATCAACATTGCTATATGTGCCTCCTTCCAGCTTTTAATAAAAATTACATATTCCTTTAACCAAACCATATTATAATAGCTAGGTCCAACACTTATATTTATTCATTTGAATTTTATATGTAATATTTTACCATGTCCTTAGGATTAACACATAGTCCCTTTCTTTTGTTTTGAGCTAGCTCCCATTCAATAATTCTTTGCATAATCATATATGGGTAAGTAATCAATATATGAATTAGTAATTAAGGTTATAATATAGCACCTGTAAACATCATGATCCTCATGACCATAGGACTGTCCTGTACCATAAGTAAATATCAACAACATTTATCCACAATGCATCATCCACCCATTTATAACATCAATGAAACCAAGACTACATCATCAAAAAAATGTAGGACTGTGTATGCAACACCGCAACAATAGCAACATATGAGCGTAACATGTCTATCCTTGATCCTCTAGTCTACAAGGGGGTCCCACCTACTAGTATTATATTATTATCATAATTAAATAATAGCGCTTAGAAATCCTTTGCGGGCAGAATTCATCGTTGCAATTTTAATCGTCAACAAACTGGGGACTCCACAGGGAAATCTGTTTCCAACAGATTAAGAACTCAAAATGTCTAGTTTCACAGACTAGTAACATTAGATCAAGAAGATATACATCAAAATGATTATGAAACAAGGGGAAGTGAGCAGATTTAAGGGGACAATGACTGGGAATTTGGGAATAACTCATGGAAAGTGTTATGTATGAGGGGGTTTATCCCTGTAAACATAATCATTCAATTAATCATAGTAAAGTGTTCTTGACTTCAAGGAGAAAATTTGTATGATATGCTCTTTTGAATCTTGAAATGGATGGAAGAAAAGGAAAGCATATGAGGGATAAAACCAACTATCTTATAAAACAACAATTGAAGCATATAACAATTTCAATGATGCTTTCAAGGGGAACATCATGATAGTTGTGTAACTTGATTGTTGTTTATTAACAATACTTTGTAGAATAGCGTCAGTGTGGAAAAACTGATCCAACATTTTATTTTGACAAGAAATGAAGTCAAATAAAAACAAATAGAAAAAAATGACATAGCAGAAATGAAACAGTAGATTGCAATAACAGAAATGTAAAATCGAAGAAAATAAAACAAACTATAATACATAAAATGTTCCATACAACGTTAAAAATTTTCAGTTGGTTCCACATAGTGTTTTAAGTGGGAACCGTTAGTGCTATAGGAAAACAATCACTCTTGTAAGTCCTTTAGGATATAAGAATTTGTGCCCAGGACAAAAGCGATCTTAAAGGACCCAACCATAGTTTTTGGAACTTTGAATGCCTTCCTCTATCAACATGATATGAATCCCACAACAATACCTTCTCATTGACTTTAAATTTGATAGCCTTGACACTTTTGTTGAAATATATTTTAACAGGCTATTGTCTTCTCTTTATATTATCCAAGGAAAACGTCATTTTCTCCTCTAAAGCCAAAAGTGCATTCATTCTTTGAGAAACATCAGAAGAATTTAATTCTTTAACCTATAGCATTAACCTTAGAGAGAAAAGTTCCATAAACAAGCTGGAAAGGAGTGCAACCAGTGTTCACCTTGGTGGTAGTGCGATCTTTCCAAAGGGCGTAAGTGAGGAGAGTGTGCCATTGACGAGGATTATATTCAATGAGCCTCTTGATAATTCTTACCATATTCTTGTTGGTAGACTCGGCCTGTCCATTACCTTGGGGATAATAAGATGATGAGGTAAAATGTTTAACCCCCAACTTAGCTAAAAATTGGGTAAGCTTAGCCGAAATAAAGGTAGGACCATTATATGTAATAATTTCCAAAGGAAGTCCAAATCTAGAAAAAAAAATAGTTTCAATAAAAGAAATCACCTACTCATCCTATGAATGCTTAAACGGGACAACTTCAGTCCATTTCGTAAAATAGTTTGTAGTTGTCAAGATAAAAACTTTCTTCGCTGAAGATGGAGGATTAATAGGACCAATAAAGTCCAAACCCCATTTTGAAAAAGGAAAGTCAAGGAGGACATGTTGTAAAGGCATAGCAAAAAGACGTTCTTTCCTAACAAATTTCTAGCACTTGTCACAAGATCTCGAAAAATTATAATAATCACGAAATATTGAAGGCCAGTAGTACCCTTTCTTGATAATATTAAAAGAAATGGTTTTAGTAGAAAAGTGACCTCCTATATGGATACCAAAATTCAAAGAACCATGAGTCTCTTGCAGCAATTTATGTACTTCCTCATTGTTCACACAACGAAGTAACATACCATCAACAGATCTTCTAAACAAGAAGTCTCCTATAATGACATATCTAGTAGATTCGAGGCAGAGCCTTCTTCTTTGATGAATATCTAAGTTATCTGGACATATTTGATTTTGCAAGTAATATACTAGATCTTTATACCAAGAATGTTGAAACACATGAAGGATTTGATTGTCAATGTAAAACAGTGTTGATAGAGATCTATCTTGTTCATCAATTTCTCAACACATTTCAACATGTTGAGCTAAGTGAAGGGCTAAGTCACATCCCTTGATATTTTTATAAGTCATGATGGCTAGATCATGCTCTTGAATCTTGGCAAGCCAATGTGCAAGCTTCCCTAAAATATAATTCTGTGCGAGTAAAAACTTGACACTAGGTAAAGGGAATTTTACCAGCGTATGCTTACCTAAGATGAAGTGGCAAAATTTTTCAATAGCTTTAACAAGAGAGAAAGCATGCTTTTCAATAAAATAATATTTAAAATCATCTTTTGACAAGCTTTAACTCATGTAAGCCATTGGTTTTTCATTACCTTGGTCATCACATTGAAGGAGGATAACATAAGCTGCTTCATCTGTGGCATTAGTATATGTCATAAATTCTTTCTCAAAGTCTGGCTTCACCAAAACCGGTGCATAAATGATTGCTTTCTTGATTCCTTCGAAAGCATTTTTGACATCATCTGTCCAGGAAAAGGAACGATCTTTCTTAAGGAGATTATGAATTGGCTTGAACATTACAACAAAATCAGGAACAAACCTACAGACAAAGTTAATAACACCCATAAAATATTGAACCTCCTTCTTGGAAGTAGGAGCAGGAAGATTTAGGATAGCAGCAATCCTTTCGGGATCAATGCTTATTCCTGAATCTGAGACAATGTGTCTAAGGAGATTTCCCTTAGTAACGCCGAAAATAGACTTAGAAGGATTTAAATAAATACCAAATTTCCTGCATCACATGAGAGTCTTTCTAAGATGACTGAAATGATCTGATCAGTTTTTAAAATACATAGTTAAGTCATCGAGATAAATCTGAATAATTTTACCGATCAAATCATCAAAATCTATTTGCATAGATCTTTGAAAAGTATCACCTGCATTAGATAAGCCAAAAGGCCTATGTTCATAAGAGAAATTGCCCCAACAAGTAATAAAAGTGACCTCCTATATGGATAACAGAATTCGAAGAACCGTGAGTCTCTTGCAACAATTTATGTACTTCCTCATTGTTGACACAACGAAGTAACATACCATCAGCATATCTTCTAAACAATAAGTCTCCTATAATGATGTATCTAGCAGATTCGAGGCAGATCATTCTTCTTTGATGAGTGTCTAATTTATCTGAACATATTTGATTTTGCAAGTAATATACCAGATATTTATACCAAGGATGTTCATACATAGGAAGGATTTAATTTTCAATGCAAAACAGTGTTGATAGAGAGCTATCTTGTTCATCAATTTCTCCACACATTTCAGCATGTTGAGCTAAGTTAAGGGCTAAGTCACGTCCCTTGATAGCTTTATAAGTCATGATGGTTAGATCATGCTCCTGAATCTTGGCAAGCCAATGTGCAAGCTTCCCTGAAATATAATATTATGAGAGTAAAAACTTGACAGCAGGTAAAGGGACTTTTACCAGCGTATTCTTACCTAAGATGAAGTGGCGAAATTTTTCAACAGCTTTAACAAGAGCGAAATAATGCTTTTCAATAAAATAATATTTAAACTCATCATTTGACAAGATTTGACTCATGTAAGCCACTGGTTTTTCATCACCTTGGTCATCACATTGGAGGAGGATAGTAGAAACTTCTTCCTCTATGGCATTAGTATATATCATAAATTATTTCTCAAAGTTCGGCTTCGCCAAAAATTGTGCGGAACTAATTGCTTTCTTGATTCCTTTGAAAGAATTTTCGATATCATCTGTCCAAGAAAAGGAACGATCTTTCTTAAGGAGATTGTGAATTGGCTTGACCATTACAACAAAATCAGGAACAAACCTATGGACGAAGTTAATAACACCCATAAAAGCTTGAACCTCCTTCTTGGA
This sequence comes from Picea mariana, assembly GCA_032191745.1. Lineage (NCBI taxonomy): Eukaryota > Viridiplantae > Streptophyta > Pinopsida > Pinales > Pinaceae > Picea > Picea mariana. The sequence goes on from JASDQU010310544.1 coordinate 11,270, forward strand.
AGTAGGAGCAGGAAGATTTAGGATAGCAACAATCCTTTCGGAATCAATGCTTATTCCTGAATCTGAGAAAATGTGTCCAAGGAGCTTCCCCTAGTAATGTCAAAAATAGACTTAGAAGGATTTAAATAAATACCAAATTTACTGCATCCCATGAGAATCTTTCTAAGATGACCGAAATGATCTGATCGATTATTAGAATACGCAGTTAAGTCATTGAGATAAATCTGAATAATTTTACAGATCAAATCGTCAAAATTTATTTTCATAGCTCTTTGAAAAGCAGCACCTGCATTAGATCAGCCAACATGCATGCATTCATAAGATAAAGTGCCCCAATGAGTAATAAAAGTGGTTTTAAATTTATCTTCCCTTTTCACCTTGATTTGATTATAACTAGAAAAATCATCAAGTAAGGACATCATCTGTGACCCTGCAACTTGTTGCAAAATCATTTCCATATTAGGGAGAGGAAAATGGCCTTCAACACTGGCCCTATTCAATGCACAAAAATCAACACATAATATGATCTAACCTGTTTCTTTCCGAATAGGAAACAAATTAGAAACCCACTCAGAATACTTAACATAGAAAATTATCCCAGCGTTCAAGAGTTTTTCCAACTCCTTCCGAATAGTTGCTTCCAGTGCAGGGTTAATGGGTATCTATTTTTGCCTAACTAGTTTTATTCCTTCCTTGATAGGGATGGCATGTTGTATAATAGTAGGATAAAAACCACGAAGATCCTCATAGGACCAAGCAAAAACATCTTGAAATTCACCAAGCAACTTAGTGAACTTCAATTTTTCTTCATCAAAACATTGGGCACCTATTTTAACATTCTTTGGAGACTTGGGTGTTCCAATGTTCAAGGAAATGGTTTCACCCACTTTCCTTTTCGACTCCTCTTATTTATGTTTTTATTTTTTGCCTACATCACTCGATGAAAACGAACTTTCTAGAGGAGTCAAGCCCTTAGTAATTTTGTTATCTTCCATTGATATAATTTCCTTAGGCTTATAAGGTTCATTTTGGATGAAAGAATAGATGATCTCATCACTAGGGAAGACCTGCCATGACTCTATATTGTCAGGGATATGCGAACGATACAAAGATTGAAAGGTACAATCAGATCTTTGTGGCAGAAGTTGTCGAGTATGAGAGGCTACAAAAACAACTAACATATCATCCATTGAGTTCAATTCCCTTTTAACATGAGTGATGTTGAAAGATAGCAAGTTCGAGATAAGTGCCCAAACAATTTGGGTGTAACATTTCATTAACTTGTTATTAGGAGATTATATCTTACGTACAAGGTTTACAACAAGTTCAGAATCCCCAAAAACTATAAGGTGACCACAACCTAGATTATAGGCATTTTCAATGCCTAGCAGTAATACTTCAAATTCAGTGACATTGTTTGTGCAAGAAAACTCCTAGGTCCTCCTCAATATAATTCACATTAGGCTATGGGATGCTTTCTATGTAAGGTGAAATTCTCCCCTCCCCTCCCTTAATACTATGATGTTTTTACCATTCCGAGGAATGGATAAGTGTGTCCCATCGAGTGAGAGGTATCCACCTGTCAAATATTTCCAATCTCTTCTTAATATGATCGAGTAATTACTCACTGGCATATCAATTACCTAAATATTAAGGGTTTTCCTTATTTCAGGATGCGCACACAAAACCAATATCACTTCCTTGATTTCACCTATGGTCATTTGTTGTAAACTATTATAAGAGATCATGCTTCTGGAATTTTCATTTGTACAAGACAAGCCTAGCGCTTCCATAATAATCTTCGACATTAAACTTGGGCCCGAATTGTCATCAATGAGACAACATTGTGAAATCTTGTCCATAATATTTACAAAAATATAAAACATGGGATTTTTTACAGGGTACCTAAAGTTATGTACACCTGCTTTATTTATAGTTGAATCCTCTTCATATACCTCTTCAGAGAAGTTGGCTACAATGGAATCTTTTCCTTCCATAAAATTTCTCAGATGATTTTATTGATCAGGGATGACAACCATGTCCAGGAGGGTAGCATCTGCTTTAATATTATCCAATTGATTGAGAATGTTGTATTTGGAAGAGGGAAGAGGGGAGGTAGTTCCTTGACTGTTAGGAGATTTAGAAATATGAACAGTAGCAGCTGGTGAAGATGATCTTGGGATTGAAGAAGTGCGAGGAGGATCATATTTGTAAATGTGTTGAACCTACACAGAATAGATCTAGCTAGAAAATACTACACACATTTGCAGAGAGAAATTGAGAAAGAAGAGGCAAGAGAGAAAGAATAGAAGAATTCTCATTAACTGTATTCCACACTCAAAGAGTGAATAATTTACAATATATATAGA
>JASDQU010310550.1:0-13638 GCA_032191745.1 Picea mariana
TTATTTCAAAGAAAAACCCGCGTATTCAGAAACTTGCGTTCCAAAATTTTTGTATAATATGAAACGGGGAAGAGGTCGATCAGGCTGCTGATATAAAAATGGGTGGAAATTTGAACATGTGTATCTGTCAAGTTCCGCACCTAGAAAATTTCCCAAGAAACGAGTTATATATACCAAATATGTACTTTTATAAAGTATGGGCATGAGATTTTATAGAGCATGTACGCAGCCCTCATTCCATACTTAACCATTTTTTGGATTGCGGGTTCTTGGGATGGCAGGCTCAAAATTGGGCCTTTGTTGTTCCATGACCTACAAATACCACCCAGAGTTCCGCGATATACAAATTGATAAGAGGACTTGCAGAATATTTGAATTTTAAGGGCCTCATGTTGATGTAATAGCACAATTGGACTTGGGCCAGTTTATATTCATTTCTTACAATATCAAACAGAGAAGCGGTCGGTTGGGTTGGTCATATAAAAGTAATTGAAATCTAAAGTCGTGAATCCGCCAACTTCTGCAGCTAGAAGTTTTCTGAAAAATGAGTAATACATACTACGTATGTACTCTTATAAGGTATGGACATGAGGTTTTTATAGAGCATAATGGATCCCGCATTCCATACTTGGCCACTTTTTGGATCACGGGTTCTTGGTCTGGCGGGCTCAAAAATGGGCCTCTATTGCTTTGTATCCTACAAATAGCACCCAAAGTCCTGTGATATACAAATTGTCAGGCGAACTTGTGGACTGGCTCGCTCAACATTGCACTTCTATTTTTCCGTGTCTTCCAAACAACATTCAGAGGAAACGAGTAATACATACTAAATATGTACTTTTATAAACTATGGACATGAGATTTTATAGAGCATTTACGGATCCCTCATTCCATACTTAGCCACTATTTGGATTGCGGGTTCTCAGGCTGGTAGGTTCAAAATTGGGCCTCTGTTGTTCTGTGCCCTACAAATAACACCCAAAGTTCCGCGATATACAAATTGACAAGCAGGCTTGCGGGATATTTGAATTTTAAGGGCCTCGTGTTGATGTGATAGCACAATTGGACTTGGGCCAGTTTATATTCGTTTATTACAATATCAAACTGGGAAGCGGTCGGTCGGGCTGGTGATATAAAAGTAAGTGAAATATGAAGTCGTGAATCCGCCAACTTCCGCACCTAGAAGTTTTCCGAAAAATGAGCAATACATATTAAGTATGTACTGTTATAAAGTATGGACATGAAATTTTTATAGAGCATGTATGGATCCTGCATTCCATACTTGGCCACTTTTTGGATCGTAGGTTCTCGGGCTGAAAATTGGGCCTCTATTGTTCCGCACCCTGCAAATAACACCCACAATTCCGCGATATACAAATTGACAAGTGGACCTGCGGGTTGGCTGGCTTAACATTGCACTTCTATAGTTCCGTGTCCTCCAAACAACACTCGGAGTTCCACGATATACAAATTGACAAACGGACTCCAGGGCTGGTGGGCTCAATATTGCCATTGTTTACGAATGATAATCCCTATCAACTATCTAACATGATCTAAAAACATTATTTTCAATACTAAATTATTAATATTAAATATTGATATTGCATAATTTAATAAGACAAGAAAGTTTGTACAATTTGGTTGGGCTAGTGATATAAAAGTAAGTGGAAATCTAAACACGTGCATTTGCCAACTTCCACACCTAGAAATTTTTCGAGAAACGAGAAATACATAGTAAACATGTACTTTTATAAAGTATGGACATGAGATTTTATAGAGAATGTACAAATCCTTCATTCCATACTTAGCCACTTTTTGGATCGTGGGTTCTCGGGCTGGCGGGCTCAAAATTGAGCCTCTATTGTTACGTGTCCTACAAATAGCACCCAGAGTTCCGCGATATACAAATTGACAGGCAGACTTGCGGGCTCTTTGGCTCAACATTGCACTTCTATTGTCCCGTGTTCTCCAAACAACACTCGGAGTTCTGCGACATACAAATTGACAGAAGGACTCTAGGACTGGCGGGCTCATGATTGCGATTCTTTACAGATGGTCATCCTATCTAACATTATCTAAAAACATTATTTTTAAATACTAAATTATTAATATTAAATATTGATATTGTACAGTTTAATTACATAAAATTATCAAAGGATGTTAAATCACTTATTTTTAAAAAAATGAAGGAAACAAAAGAAAGTTTTTTAAAATTCTATCACTGCAAGCATAACAATGACCAATTTGAATTTTAAGGGCCTCTTGTTCATATGATAGCACAATTGCACTTCGCACAATATATATTCGTTGATTTCAAATTATTCCAGGAGATTAATTTTACCAAGTTCATCGATTAAGGAAAAATGCTAAAACAACGACCAATTTGAATTTGAAGGACCTCTTGTTGATATGATAGCACAATTTCACTTCGCATAGTATATATTCATTGATTTCAAATTGTTCCAGGAGATTAATTTTACCAAGTTCAACGATTAAGGAAAAATTGTAAAACAAGCCACATACTACATTTGCGTCCCAACGCCATAGAAATTATCAGGCGGATTTGCGGGCTAGCTGGCTAAAAAATTCAATTCTATTGTTCCATGTCCTCCAAACAATAGTCGAAGTTCCGCGATATACAAATTGACAGACAAAGCACACAACCAAGAACCAACTAAACTTCAAATAGGCTGCAAGCAAGTTCCCACAAGGTTCCATAGAGTAGGATGCATCGACCTTTGCATCAAACAATTTGATATACAAAGAAAAGACGTTGCCGCATTCGTTTTCTCTTGCATCTGGTATATGTTCCCAGTAGAAAATAATCGGGGCCATGGGATATATGGGGTTTGCTGCCATGCTTCCCATTTTTTGGACCGAACAATCTTATGCGCATGCAATCCCAAGTAGTCGAGTCCGACAAACATTCATCTGGATGTTGAAGAAATATTACAGAGACACATGAGGTATTTTCGTTTCCTGCCAAAGTATGATATATATATATTTTTCCCTTTTTCAGCCGATATGAAAAATTGCATTGTCCTCATTTAAGGTGAATTTGTTGTGTATCCGAAGGTCCCGCAACATGTAGACACTGCTTGCCTTTTTCTGTAGATACATTTCATACGACAATTCTGCCAACTTAGGAAGCACATTTTGTAGCAGAGGCTTCCTAACTGTACAATGCATGGTTGTGTTTCTCACGGTTTGGATGGCAGCATTGACGCAATGTCCATATATATATGGACATTTTTCACCGCATCGCAGACAATCAATCGTATCATCACTTATCAAAGCGGAGGCAGAAGAAGGAGAGTTGCATTTCGCACATACAAGTTCAAAGGGGGTCGAGTACGTATTGGCTGCAACTAAAACACCTTCAATCTGGGAACGCGAGCATAGGAATTAATACATTGAACAATATAATACACAACTTCACCCCCCCCCCTCTTTTAAAAAAATAAAAATAAAATAAAACATGCCGCAGAAATTTGTTGAAGGCTATTTGTATAAGCAAAGTGAGGATGATTTTGTGGATGTATATGCACAACAGTTGTAGAGCTAGCTAGTTTCTTCAGATCCTATACTATATCTGCTCACAACTCTGTTACAAGCGTTTCTTAGGTTGTCCGAAAGATCCTTTCTAACATCCCTTTTCTTTGTTATATTTTTGAAGAGCATAAGTGGAATTTGCCCTTTATGCTTTGCTGCTCCATGGACGAAAAAAATTTGAATACGTATCAAACAATTGCAGCTGCAACATGGAATAGTTCAATATTTGTGTAACTTAACTAAGATACATGCGCATGTGAAAGTAAAGGACAAAACTGGATATGAAAAGCGGTACCATTGCCTTGTCGATATCCGACTCTCCATCCTTTATATGGAGAATGTGTTGCGAGACAAGTTTTCTCGCCAATGTGACAGCTGTGCCAATCGTTCTGATTGGGTAAATATCAGTGCTCTGTGCAAGCTTCCTGATAGTCGCGTTTGGGACAAAACGATATTCTGAAATAATTCGATCACAATCACCACGGTCATATACTATTTTGGGCAATATATTAAAATTTGTAATGGATATCCCATTACCCGACAATATCTTTTCTGCATGTTTCTGGACAAGTTGTGTAGGAATAGTCAGTGTCACTGTCATCATAGCCTCCTTGTCTGTCATGTTAGCACACATAATGGATCTAGTTTTGTTTGTCTTGTACAAGTAGGTGTTATAGACGACCATTATGTCCCCGATGAACACTTGTCCAGTTCTGCGGCTATTCAAGCCCTCTATTGATAGTACTTTGGGTGTTACAACTCTAGACCTGGTGACAATTTTTGAACAGGGAAACTAAAGTGAATGGTAGTGTGAATTTTTTTTTTGTATTCTTCTTTCACTGGCATAAATCTACAAGTACACGCATAGCTTTGATGAACTACGAAGCTAGAGTTTTGCAACCACACCTCTTAGTCTGCGGAACATGCAACACGTTCGGCGTCTCACTTGTACTTGTTGATACTTCTTGTGAACTGCAAACCATGTATTGCAGATGACATCAACATATTCACCATGCCATAGATGAATATATAGCCGAGGATATTTGTTTGGTAAACATAGTAAGAGTAGAGCGTATGCATCTTTACCTTTGGCCTTGTCTGTCTGCTGATGTCTGAGATGACTCACTGCTCATGCCCATGTCAGTAGTCCAACTTTTTCTGATGCAAGAATGTGAAGATGAACATCAGGACTAAACAAGCATATGCATTGTATACTATCAATCAGAAGGACTGAATAACCATAAAATTGTATGAATCTGATTAGTTTAACTGGAAAAATGTTTAATAGTAAACAGGGCGTGAGGGCGGGGCACCACGACCAATCTGTATATCACAGATCCCTGGAAGCCAGGGGAGAAATCTTGAACCTACCAGCCTAGCACCCACAATCGACAAAGTGGGTAACTATGGAATACGGTAGAAGCGCGACCATAGATGTGAAACCGTTAGTCCTCCAACCGACGCACCAAGGCATTTTCAGAAAGAACACTAAGAAGATGAATTAGAAAACAAAAGGGATAACAAAAAATTGGAAAAAGTAGAAATAGGGAGGGTAGAAAGGCCCATTGCTGCCAAGCCATCGTTTTCAAGTATAATATTATATGCCCCCACCCGGTATGTATATTTAATTTACCAGCACATTTGGTATACCTTTTAGAAGATTGTACCACAAAACCCTCTGCTGTTGCACAAAAAAATTCATCTTCTTGTCCAACCAACCTGGTTTTTCCAAGGTAGCAATGTCGAATATGCAATGGACATGAAGGCAAGTTAGTATGAAGACAAACATCTAAAAGAAAGAGAAAAAGGTCTATTTACTCACCAAAGAGTCCATCATCCTCTCTAGCCATTTTGTTTGTTTAAATGTAGCAATGCAACGAAAACACAACGGACATGAAGTAGGTTAGTATGCAAGAAGGCATGTAATGAAGATAAGTTATAATGAAGACAAACATGTAAAAGAAAGAGAAACATGGCTATTTACCCGCGAAAGAGTCCATCGTCATCTTTAGCCATTCTGTTTGTTTAAATGTAGCAATGCAATGAAAACACAACGAACATGAAGCAGGTTAGTATGCAGGAAGGCATGGAATGAAGATAAGTTATCATGTAGGAAGGCACGCAACATCTACATATAATAAACTAGGTGAACACATATAAAAACAATAAATGAAATACCAAACAACTCAATATGAAATAAAAGTACAAGCAGGCACCTTTCTATATCCTCTTCAACCGATGCTGTCAAGACTCTGTCGTTTTGTCCAGCTATTCTATTTGTTTGAATGTGGGAATGCACAAAATACAATGAACACGAATGGAAGTTGGTATGCATTGGAGAACAAGTAATATGTACATACAGTAAAAGAGAGTCAACGAACAGTCTAAAAGATAGACATAAACATGAACCTTTGCGCTTCTCCATCCATAGTTGTAAATGTGTAATTTTGTTTTCCCTGCCCAAAATATATTACAAGCCACAAAATATCACGAAATTGCATGGCCGTAGCTAAACGATTTATGGTTTTTCGTGGCAAATTATCCAGATATGCTTCCACCGATGGAAATACATGCTCTTTATCCTCTACATAGACTGTTGTGCCCACGATACAAGATTTTGGTTTTCCATGGCAAACCACCCAGACATGCTTCCAGACATCGAAATATAATTTTGTAGAATATTTGTTGTAGATATCATATCTCAAGTACAACACAAATTGTATCGTGCGCACACCAGTCTATGTAGAGGACAAAGAACATGTTATGTCATATGGGCACATCCAACCATACATGGTTTATAAATGCAACCTGCATATTCTTTTTTCTAACAAAAAAACAACGGACATTGCAATTTCACATGTAATTCTCGAACAATTTGGATGCAACTATTTTCTTTCATGCCAGCACTGAAGCACCAACAAAATATCACAACAAAACAGATATCGACCTCGATAGACAGGGAAAATAACACAACTGCATGTCGACTCGTGGGTGCAGGGGCTGAACACCGTAAAGCGCCCCCCAAAAAATAATAATCCAAAAAAAAAAAACACATCCAACCACCGGCATTGGACCCCAATCCTGCAAGGCCGAATCAAACAAAAGAAAACAACAAGCACCAAACCAACGAGAAAGAATGAACAGGCCGAATTGCACCCCTAGGGCCCCAAAGCGTAAACCCGAGCCAAACAAACACAACCAACAACCCACGAACCAATGAACCAACGAACAAGCAAGAACCATCGAACCAGTAAACAACATATGTATCTCCAATGATTACAAAACTGCAACCGAAGCACATAAGGAACCAAAAACATATGACGACCATGCCACTAGAAATAAGCAAACATTGTTACTTGCAAACTGCAAACATTGAACAACAAACAAGGAATAGAAAATGAAACTATGGCATGGAAACTTACTCTGAAACGATGAAATGCAGAAGCGCAGGTCGAATCGTGAACAAACAACAACAAACAATAACTGACGAACCAACGAAGAAGAAGCAATCACCGAACCAGTAAAAAATGTATGTAGCTTCAACGATGATGAAATTGCATTGCAAAGGTAGAAGAAGGATGAAACATACAATGCCTATTCAACTGGCGGTGGACAACAATACTGTGCAAAATCACTGCAACATTGTATGGAAAATTTCGAGGAAAAATGTACTCCGAGAAGCGTATTTAGATAAACATTTAAGGCTGTCAGGCTGTCTAAGGACATCGCGGTATGCAAACATTTAAGTTGTCAGGCCTGTTGGAGAACCTTGCATCATGTAAACATTTAAGCTATTAGGCCTGTTGAAGCACCTTGAAAAAAGTGTCAATACATTTCAATACAAATACATGCGGCAAGGACGTTATAAACTTTGGAATTCTCGATCACTATAAAGCTTGGATATCAAAACATTTCAATATGATTAGTACAAATAAAAACTTAGGGATATATTCATCTAGCAGAAAATGCTAATACAAACATTTGAACTAATGCTAGCATTAATCCACCTTCAAGCAATACATAGGAAAAATATATGATTCAAAAAGACTGTATACGATAAAAAGTTTGGATATGTTTCCATATAAAACATTGGGAATAGTGAAGCCGACAATAAGACCTCCAATCTCTTATCCAATAAGATCAGTACATATATGGTACTTTTTATTATATAAAAATATATGTTTTTAGTTCCCTAGCTCCAACAATAGGTATTATGCAAATATTTCTGGTCAAAGGACAAACTAATATGTAGTCAACGAATTATCCATCGCTATAGTCCCTATATGCCTACGGCAGGGACTAATAAGAAAAAATAAATAAGTCAAAGAGATGTAATTGTTGGCAATTAAAGAATGTGAAAGGTCTTCCTTGTTTTATAAAAAGAAGACCATTTAATGAAGGACTGACTTTCTCCCATCATTTGATGGTGATACTATTATCTCATGAATGAAGAGGAGAAGGAAAATTTTGGTTACTAATAGGTATAGGTATAGGTATAGGGATGATGTTGCATGTGTAATCCACAACTATTTTTGATTCATATATGTAGATTTATTGCTTTAACATATTGTTTTTTGTTATGAACTATTTTTGCAAGTTGTAATACAATTTATACAATATTTATCTTTTTAGAAATGCTCCTATAGGATAGGTTAGAAATAGTTAGAATAAATAGTTCTCTTTTGCTTTAATTAGATTAGAATTAGGATTAGTTAGAATTCTTTTGAGGGACAATTTACTTGTCTTCATCTTTTTCTTCTAATTCTTAGCGGCAACTAGGCCCACATATTGGTTAGAATTTTCCATCCCAAATGAGAGCGAGTCTAATTGGGACTCGCCATTGGGCATTTTACCTTACCTGTTTGACATGCCATTTGGACCCGTCAACATGATGTTAAGATATGGTATATATTCCCATTGACCTCGATGGAATAACATTAAGGGTTGGAGAGATAGGATATATGGTGATACCATACATGAAGGTACAATTTCTTATTACCTTGAGCTCCTTATCTTGTTTATGCCAACTGACAGAATATGGTTGAGGACGCACCATATTGAGCAAGCTAAGGTGCTTCACTACTTATTGCACAATGATGTTCTTATGACTCTTGGTATTGAAGATGACATGGAGAGGTTGTCCTTTGATCTAACATTTGGTATGAAATAAGCACTCATGTTCTTTTGTTACATCAGTGGGTGGATCGGTTAGTCTAGTAGCTATAACATTCAAACAAGTAGATATGTTGAGCATAATTTCAAATCCCTAGATTGGATCAAGTGTGGGATGCACTATCCAAATACATAAGTATTTGAGCATGTGACATTTAGAGTCATTGTGAGTATTGACACCCTATTACCTACATAATTTCTCACCTTGCTTGCACTTGTCTTTGTCTTGATTTGACCCGAGCATGTTATATTTTTGGGGCATAAGAGGTTGGTTATTTTGTTGGGGTCGACCTTTACATGATTGCTATATCAAGAACATGAGTTTTATGTGTGTTCATTGCATGTTTTATCTAGTGAACATGAATGCACTGGTCGGTTCTTGTATGATTTAACTTGATTTTGAACTTTTCCTCGATATTGGAGGTGTGCCAATATGATTGAACTAGTGTTGTGAAGTGGAGAAGCTATAGTTTTATAGGGGTGTATTATAGAAAATCACGACTAACATACTCTAGGCCCTTGTTATGATGTTGTGCATCCTCAAATGAACCATTGACTAGTGAAATACATTGGTGTATTGTTGAATAGTTCGGTCCTTTTGGCTAACACAACATTTGACATTTAATATATTGATCATCATAGTGCTTGACAAGATATAACATAGCATACATGACTTCCACAAGCTTGGAACAAATAAGAACAAGGTTGTCATTGTCGACAAGTTCTCCATTGAGTGTTTCCCACCAACAAAGCCCTAAAGGGAACATCTTCAACATTCTAAAGGAAATATTTTCTCCGTTTGTGACACAATTAAAAAAGGAATATTACTCTATTGTTGTGGCAAATTATCCAATAAAAGATTGAAATTTATCTTACCTCGAAAAACATGGATGTCTAAATTGACTTGAACCTATAATGGTGATGCATTTTGGAAAACGAGGTTCATTGATGAACCCATGGTCAAAGAGGGACCAAGTTGTAACATCGGGTCATAAAGCAACCTAAAAAACACAGGCCTTTATTTCTCTGATTGTTCATCCAAGAGTTGTGTCACTACAAAATATTTGGTGGACAATTTAGTAGAGTCTCCCATTCTTGTCTTCATACATTAAGTAGGTAAATACTCTAAGACAAACTAGGTTGCATTTCTTGACATAGGTATCATGGTCTCTTCTAGGTGGACATGAACTATGCTTCACTAGCAATAATTTGCACCAAGAAAACTCCATGTTTACGAGAATTCAGAGTTATAAAATCAACCATGAACATCTCTAAATCTAGCTATGCTAGTAGATTGAATACACATTCACAATTAAGATAGATATATAGGGTAAATATCTTCCATTAATCATCATAGTTGGAAAAATACATGATAGTACAACCAACAAGGATGATATATTGAGAAATCTCATGTGCCAAAGTTTTCGGGGGAGTTGTGAAGAAGAATCATGTTCACTAGATTATTATTGAAAGAAAAGAGTGAGCATTTAACAAGACATGTGAAACAAATATTTATACAAAAGCACACAAACTTGGTTATATAAATGGTTATATTTTCATAATGGTCTTGAGCGACAATTTCCATTTCTAGTTGTAAGTGCACATAGAGAATGTTAAAGTGTGTACATATAAAGCTAGAAATTGGTGCACAAACTCTAGACCTAGGCATGTGTGACATCGTCTATGCCAAATGCTAGGACCTTACCTCTTCACCCTAGTTGGTATTCTTAATGCGTGGGGAGTCCAGGTGTTGGACACATGTAGTGAGGGGCATTGGAGGTCATCAAGGTGGTCTGTGCATGAACATCCATGTATATGCCTATATTATTAATGAGCTTGTGCTTCATTATAATCAAATATGTAATTTATGGAACATGGACCCTAGATCAGAAAAATACTTCATTTTCTCATGAAGACCCCCTATGTTCGATACCATTTGGGTCCACTTGTCTTACTATCCATTATTCAAACATATATAAATAAACACATGGATTCTATTAATATTCAGAGAAATGTTCCACATTGAATCTCTTATATATTCTAGAGCTCAAGTTTTCCTCATAAGTACATGCCGCTATAATGGATTACTCATTTTTTTTTACCTAAAAAGCTAAAAGAGACCACGTACATGTCGCTATAATGCATTACTCATTTGTTTTTACCTCAAAAGTTAAAAGAGACCATTCTTTTGATCTCTCTTCATAGAGTCTCGGTCAATTTCAATCTTGTATCTATTTTCTTTTCATCTTTCTCGAGCTCTTTCTCAAGCAAAGTCCTGTTTTTTTTTTTCCAATAGAAAATTCGCTCAATTATATTAGTGAAAATATAATTTTTTACATCTTCTTGACCATACAGATGTTCATAGCAGAACTAGTCCAAAGACCATGTTCATAAACTTAAACTACTACATCCCCAAAGTAACTAGAAAGTCACCAGAGAAGATAACCATCACGCATGTTGCAAAAAGAGAAACAAAACAGGGATAAACCCCAACAAAATCCATAAAAGAAACTAAACTAGAAGCCGCACGCCCCCAAAGGACCTCAAAATGTTTACCCAACACCACACACCCCCAAAGGACCTCAAAGTGTTTACCCAACACCACACACCCCCAAAGGATCTCAAGGTCTTAACCATAACACCACACGCCCTTAGTGTGGACCTCGAAGCTCTGGTCCAAATCCTCTTCTTACCAAGGAGGAAGAGGTCAAGAGGGTCCAGAAAAACCGAAGAGAAAATAAAACACCCGCTGCAACAAACGCCGGAGCCTCCACCACCGCAAAAAACTCAAACGATAACAACTTGAGCTGAAACTCGGCCCCGAACATGGTGACTCAGGTTTTTGTTTCCGCCGCCACGCAGATCCCTCGTGCACCCATATTCGTCGCATAGACACTACACCGCTGAGCCTGTAGGGTTCTGTTCCGTGGACCTCGTTCACCCTTCTCTCGCCATGCCACTGGACCCCGCGCTTGACTTCATGGAGTTCAGGGATGCGGCTAGCGATAACCTAGCTACAGATCCCCCTGGGCATCAAGGCTTGACTCTCAAACCCTATTCCAGGCCATGGAAGCACTCACTCCTGTAGCTGCGGAAACACTCACTCCTGTAGCCGCCGGGGATGTGACTCACAAAGACAATTCTTTCATTGTTTCAACCAACACTAACCTATTAATCCCACTTTTCTTTTAACCAATCACAATAACCTCTCAAACAAAGTCTTGATGTGGTTATTTTCCTCTTATAAACTTACATTAAATGCTCTCTTATGTCTTCTTTCCTAATCCAATTGACCAAGGTTGATTACCTGTAAACATTAATATGAAATTAGATTACATCAATCTACCTTTGATGCTCCTTTACATACCTCTATTTAACTTTTCCTATACCACTTGATAATATAAAATTTATTTTCTTAGTGCTCTTCAAATGGTGCAAGCAATTTTAAGCTAAGACTAACTCATTTTTATTTATAATTTCTTTTATTTTAATAGTTATAATTTTTTTGAGAGTTATAAATTATACACTATGAAAATGGTACAAATTACATTTTCTTGGCTCCATATCTTAAACATGTTCTCCGTGGTCTCCACCAAGAGAATCCATGGCTTTTACCAATTCCCCTTATCCATATTGGTAACTTTTATCCAATAACATTCTCATCCATATATGTTTTGATGATATTTTCATTTTTTTTTACTCGTGTTCTTAGAAGGGGAGTTTTGTATCTTTTATTATTCTAGATAATGTTATTAGTATTAAATTTCTTTTTTACTTCACATAATGTTATTAATATTATATTTTTTCATTGATATAATAAGCAATCAAATTTTCATGTGTTACAAATATCTACTTTAGTATGGAAGAGATTTATACCTTATACTTCTTCCATGCGAAAACAATGCGAAAACAAGTACTTTACTCATATTTATATTTGATTAGTAAATCCCCTTTAAAATATTATCTCTAAATGGTTTGGAAAGTCTTATGATAACTATATTTACCCCAAACTTCAAGTCCACTTTACCCACTCGCCCAACACTAATTATTGATTCACTTTATACCCTTCACCCGCCTCTCATATTTTCAAATACAATAATACAATAATGATATTTTTGATTAATTCTTTCATATAATCCTAACACTAATATGAAAGGAAAGAAAAAGATTTTATAATCATATCAAGATGTTCTTATATAATTATATTTATCATTTTTATTATTCATAAATATAAATATATTAACATTTTTATTATACATAAATCTAAGTATATTGATTCACATAAAAAAAAATATTTAAAAAAACCAACCAAATAAACATAATCAATTAACATATATACTTTAAAGAAAAAACAAATCATTAATTTAATAACAAACTCCACTCCAACATCTCAACATCCTATCAACCTAAACAAATCATTAATTTAATAACAAATTCGAGTCCAACAACTCAACATCCTATCAACCTTTCTTTATTAATAAATCAAAAGAACTTTTGCCATATTTATTTATAATTCCAAAAAACTTTTACAATATCATGACTATATATAAACATACTCCATGACTAACGGAAACAATGGATTTAATGATTACATCCATTCCTGAAACTTTAAAAAGTACTATTGTAGGTACTAAATTATTTATCAATGGAGGGCTACATGTGCAAAACAATTTAACATTATATAACGTTTATGATGAATATATACAAATCAAGTCATTTGTATACACTTGATTTTGAAATATTAATAATACAAAACAATTTTAAAATCAAAGTTTAATGATTGAAATGTGTTATTGGTTATAGTTAAAAAGATAAATTAAATTTGAAATATTAATAATAAAAATAATTTTATATAAAATAATAATTTTAGATTATAATTGAGTAATTGAAATTTGGTATTGTATTATTAATGAT
>JASDQU010310551.1:448-12659 GCA_032191745.1 Picea mariana
ACCTCATGCTATCACGCTTCGAGAGTTACAAGTCGCATGGTTTTCAAACTCCGATATGTGAAGTCACGAAACGGTTCCAAAAGTTACCCCAGTTAGTGTCAAGAGTATATCCTTTAAAACTTGCTTAAACATTATCATACTTTCTTGACTCGGCGATCGCTTCCTCCAAAAGCTGCATCTTCACAACTCTGATCCACGAAGTCATGATTTCTTTCTTTAGACATGAATTAACTAAAAGGTTGGGCAACGTCACGGGTAAAGGGCTAAATCGTGCCATCGTGATTTTGGGTATTTTGGACTCCAAGACTAGGAACAAAATCATCTGAGACAATGAACATCGAAAAGAGGTTTCAAAGGCTAAAGGTACAAAACTGAAGGGACTTAACTGAATTAATTAATGCCTTAAAGGACCTTTAACATACACAGTCTACGGATGGGATTTTTGAATGTTTCCGCCTTTCTTTATTATCACAAATCTTTTAAACATTTATGGCATTGATTTGAATCTTGATGAGTTAATGGAAAATAAGATATCGTTTCACGCCTAAATATTTCCATTAAACGACTTGACCATTATGTTAGCAAGGACTCAAGCAAAGTTGAAAGATCAAAGCAAGGGAGTTTCTTTCATTATTTCAATTTTATTTCTATTTTGCACGCAGAACTTTTTCATCAGGATAACTTCGGTCTGTATTTACAATTCTTACTACAGGAGATCTGAGTACAGAGTTCTCTATCATGGATCCACGAAAAGCATGTAAGGCAGTTGCCGAGATTTCAGGTTAGGGCTCAGATGTTGTTTCCGATACTTCACCCTGAAGTATTGATACTGTCAAAACCTGGGCATACATCTCTGACATTCTTTAGTCCGAATCATTGAATTGTTGAGATGATTCCAGCAATAATGAGAAGGATGATTTGGCCACCAAATACAAAATTATCATTCAAGTAGAGATGAAGAAAATAGCAGCAAGGCCATGGCTCCTTCCCTATTATGATATGATCGGATGGGCACTAGCCCATGTGGATATCTTGACCAAGACTATTATCAATGAGTAGAAGGTGACGATTGGGACTTTTAGACCAGAACATTTGCAGGCAATGTATCAACTGCCACCCACACCAAACTTCGTGTACAATGCCGACTTTCTGGAAGGTTTCAAGGGGAAGGAATCTAAGAAATATGGCAGAAACTTGTTCGATCTGATCAAGGATTGGGTTTCACACCCTGCAAAATTTAGGGCAGATAATAATGGAATTTATTAAATATCGTCCTTAGAACCACACTTCAGGTATATAGCAATGATGACCTGTAGGTTGTATGGGAGGGAGGACACCACACAAGTTTTCCTCATGTGGGTGCCTCTGATTCATACAATCGTTGAAGGTTTTTCATTCGATTGGGCCAAACTGTTGTCGGACAATCTAACCAGTCGAATTACCGAATATCAAGCATAGAAGTTGAGTGGGAAAGAAGCTTCATTTTTCATGTCCGCCTACATCATGGACACTATTTGTTTCATGACGCCTTTACCTCTAATGAGATAGAGCTGGACTCCCTCTAATGCTGAGCCTATTCATGTCTATCACTCGAAACTTTGGGAGGACAAGGCCAAATAATTCATATACAATATTTTCAACTGGGTAATGGTACCGATGCATGTCTCCATCTTCAGTAGCCCACCTCCTAGGATTTCAGATAGCATCGCGGCCAACTTGAGTAGTGTGGCTGACTGGTATGTAGAAGTGGAGTTTTCATACATCAAGGTTTTTGGCACTTCTGTTCCCCCATATGCTCTACCACTATTCGTGCCGGATAAGCCGGTATGTCACGAAATCGCTAGGCAAACCGTGCTCAGTGGCATAAGAAAAGAGCTCAAAGGTTTTTCAAAGAAGGTATAGCCACCCTTCCCCATTCATTTTAATACATATTCTTTATTAGATTTTGGACATGCCAAAGATGAGGCTATGACCTTAGAGGAATTTAAATTGGTCGACATCAAGTTTAAGAAACATGACCCACATAAGGTCGTGAGTAATCACATGGATAATTATGGCCTGAAAAGATATGAACATGAGCATTCACCTCATGACGACATCCTCCAAGGTGCGAGATCCTATGCTGAGGTCCTAGGTCAGATTCAAGCCCTGTCTCCCGGAAATATGGCCCATTTCTTCAAATTTCAGGAACACCGGTGGAGCTGCCTTCCCCCAGTTTTACAGGGTAAGAACCCATAGACTACATATATATAGAAAACGAAAGCTAAGGGCTCAAAAGATTCATGTCCTAACTGGGAGGAAAATTAGGAAAAGACAGAGGAAACCGGGAACCCAGAACAGGAAGCCGAGATCCCCAAACCATCAAGCAAGCAAGACACGGTTGTTATCTCAAAGAAATCGTCCAAGGAAATTGGTAGTCCCATCGCTTCTATCACTCCCCTACAATTCACAAAGGGGGCCCTCGACGCAGGATGGATTTTCGGCGAAGAAATAACGCTCATTACTGCAGAAGAGTTTCCTCCAAATGAATTTTTCTTTGATAGGAAGAGAAAGGCCGTTGTGAAGCAAGAGCTTTACTGATAAGTGAGAACATTAGCCAAAAAATTCAAAATCCTATCCGATGGGAAGGCCATGAAGAAGGAGGAATTAACCACTTAGATAGAAGGGACATTGGGGGCTTTTGCTACAACCAACCAATATTCCGTCGGATCTCTAAAGGAACAGTTAAAGAGGAAGAACCGCTTTATCAGTACATTAGAGGCTAAGCTAGCTACAACAGAGGAAAATGCCAAAGATCAGGTGAGCACAGGTCTAGAGAAAGCTAGAGCAGCTGATCAAAAGGAAATTGAGAAGCTCAGATCTGATCTCGAGTAAATACATCAGTCGACCCAGACCATCCAAGCACAGGTATGCCAAAAATAAGAACTGATAAGGCAGTTACAAGTAAAGTTGAATTCTGCTGAGAGCCAGGTTATATATATCGGGATATTCCAATCCCATGCCATTGAGATCCGAAAGAGAGTGTCAGTAGCTCAGCAAGATTTACTTGCTAAAGTGGAAGCCATCCAAAACCATTGCCAGACCATTGACCAAGCGCTGAAAGACATTTATTTGAGAGAAAGAGAAGTTGGGGAAGCTCGGGTCGCTTTCCAAGAGGCTGTTATAGCCACAAAGAAAAAAGAAATGGTCAGTATTTCTAGACTTTCCATCCTAGAGAAAACCAGAGGAAATATCTTGTTGAAGGCATGGGAGCGTAATATATCAGAAAACAGAGAACGAGCTAAAGAAATGAGAAAATCTTGTGAAGAAACTGTCGGCTCGATAAATTAATTTTTTTTGGATCTTGATAGGGAAAGTAGCATTGGGACACTAGGCCAGATTGATATATCCAAGCACCTGCTCGATATCAAGGAGAACGAGGAAAAAGAGAAGGCTTAAATATCACAGATAATCCAGATTGATATCGTCCAAGTGGATAAATGGTTAATAAAACCAAGTGTACAGTTATGTTCTATCATCACTGAAGACCGACAAGTAGGAGAAAGGTTGCCACAGTTAGAAAAGGATTGTTATAATTTTGAGGCAAACAACCAAACAGAGCCTTCAAAGTTGATATCCCAATTGATCGAAAAGTGTGTCAATTGCATTGGGCAAGCGAAAGGGCAAGTGTCTAGTGTCAAATGATGACAAGTGTTATTCTGTTCTATTTCTGGGGAAAAAAGAGTAAAGAAATGAAGGTGCTCTGCCCGCATAAAGGAGGACAAAGACAAAGAAGTGAAACACTTAAATTTCCCATTTTGTAACCAAAAACTTCTGAAACGATCGAAATTTGAATGTTTAGAAGTTTGTATAAACATGCATTTTGAAGTGAGAACCCGGGCTGGACCTTTCTTGGCTGATTGTAATAGAGACTTAATTCCTTTTGAAAATTAATACAAAGCAATCCAAAGATTCCTGATTCCGTGAAGACTGAGTTAAGAGTTTTGTTTTCTCTGTTATCTTATATTAAATTTCATTTCGCATGTGTATTTCTGATGAATGCTTCGCTGCAATTTAGTACAACTTCTACTGTGGTGACCAACATTTTAGTCGTCTAATCACTTGCAGTTTTTCCTCTGTATCGGCTATCAGTAGGTACAAGACCTGTGAACTTTTTAGATCTCTATATTTTATGCTTCGTCAGATTTCTTCTTGCGTTTTTCTTCTTTTGTTTATAGGGCGAGATTCTCCCTTGATAGGAGCCTCGCATTGTCGACTGTTTATTTTTTTCTCACATTTCATACATGATTCTTTAAAAAGTTAACTCAGTTATGGGAGAAGGCCTTTGGTTTGTGTTCTACCTTTAACATCGGATTTGAAAATTCTCTTTTATACAGTCAAAAAATTAAAGTAGCATTTTAAACCTTGAACTTTATTTTCCCTCCATGACTATTCCCATTGCAAGACAACCCAACATTGAATCCGGCCTATCAGATCAAACCAAAATCGTTTTGAACCTTTTTGAAACCATACTTAAAATTCCATCACCCGGGTAGAACTTGAACGTTCATGGGCCATAATTGAACAAGATATAAGCACCTAGGAATGTTTGGAAGCGAGACAAAGACAACTTAGAAATCATCCTTAGCTTCCTTTCCCAAAGGTTGATTCTTCCCCTTTTTATATTTTACTCACTTTCAGATGCCTAGACCCTATACTTTCTATCCTTAAGTATAGATTCTGGAACAACATCATTTTGGCGCCGTTTCCAGGGATCGAAGTTACGAAACCTTTTCCCTAGGAGAACGACATTTTTTCAAGTTTCTACCCTTTGATAGTGAACAAAGAGTGAACACTTTCTAAAGGCTATTTTTTTTATCATTCACTTGGCGACTCCACGTTTAAGTAAGCTGCCATCCAATTGAAGGAACACTAGATAAAACCCAGATGGTAAACAAACCATGCCTGCTTCCGATCCCAAAAAAATATTGAAAACAAGAGGTTCCCTTAAGCCAACCACTACAGCCTACCAGCTTAGGTACACACAACCCAAGGCTAATATTTCTTTTGAACCTATAACTTCACACAAATCCCCCCCAAAAACCCTCAACCTAACTTTATCTCTCCCTGAAGTTAAAAATGAAATTCATCTGACAACCTCTAGTGTAGATAAAGGTGAAAATACCTCAGTAAATTTAACAACGATCGATATTCCGCCGACCCTTCAGTTAGATTTCCTGACCTCGCCGAGTCTTGAAGAGTATACCATATACTTGGATTCCACTCTTGTAGGTTCCCTTGATTACATCTCTTGCAAATCCGAGGAACCAAGTCCTCACATCCCTTTTCACCCTTCTTTAGTTTTCTCGTATCTCAAAGAAGCTAAAGATTCGCTTTTAGTGTTCCAGAACCCTCTATATAACGCACCGTTTTCCTATCCAATAGTATCGATGGTAGCCGCCGGAGGGGGAGGTTGAGGTGTTTTAGGAGGAGGAGATGGAGGGGCTCCAAGAGGAGGAGGGGGGTCCAAGGGCCACCCCCGCCTCCTAGATTTTTTGTTAAAGTAGCTGCTAGATATGTGCCTCTGGTCCTACCTATCCCTCTTCACGACCTTCCTGAAAAATACATGAAAAACTTACCTAAATTTACAGGGGAAGGGGACTTGACCGCGATCGAACACATAAATTTCTTTGATCACTTCATAGATATCCTAGGTCTCAAACATGAAGATGTATATTCGAGGTTATTTGTTTATAATTTCGAAGGACAGGTACGAACCTAGTTTCAAAGTCTACCCACAGGTTCGATATTATCCTATGATGCCCTAGAAGACTCTTTTCTTAGACAATGGGGCGAAAGAAAATACCATTTGTATTATTTGACCGAGTTCGGGTCTTTAAAGAAAATAAATTCGGAAACTGTTATGGAATTCATTGAAAGGTTTAACAAGTTATATAATAAGATCCCAGTCAAAGTTAAACCATCCCAACCTGTAGCCAAGGTAACCTTTATGGGAGCCTTCAAACCCGATTTCTCACTTCTGTTGAGAGAAAGGAGAGGGGCTACCCTGACCTGAATGCAAGATGATGCCGTAGAGATCGAATCTAACATTATGGCTTCTAGAAAATTAAAAACAAAAGTAGAAATGGGAAACCAAGAAACCAAACGTTTTAGGGAACAAGCGGGACCCTCAGGGCCTAGTAGATCCTCAGATGATAAAATGGATGATATGGCTAGGATAATTAAAGAGTTACCAAATAATATTTCTAGAATGGAGCTAGATCAATCCAAGGCAGATCCATTCGTTAAGAGGGAATTCAGAAGAAACCCCAACCCTCAAAATCAACAAAGACAGATTTAAAATGAAGACCAAAAAATTCAAACTCCTTTAAAAAATAAAAATTTTATAGGAGGAAATGACCTGGAAGATTTTGAGGATCTGGAAGAATACGTAAACGATTTGGGTGATGACTACACATAGCCTCATTTAACTAAAGAATACTACGAGAAGTCCTTGAACAAAGAGAAACCATCAAATAAAGATGATGGCATAAACCACACTGATGTTTCTGTCTATCAAGAAATGACTGATTCTATAATGGATGAGGTCCAACATAAGTACATCCTGAGGCCTAAAAACAAACCTGTGTCAAATCCTCAACCCAAGAAAATTCTTCCTAGAGGTGAAATATACGAGCCCTCCCCAAAAGAGACCAAGATACCTAATAGCAAAAGAAAAGGGGTAGATTCGCAGAATCCCAAAGTAAAGGAGGTTGAGACCCAAGCAAAAAAAACTAAGACAGATGAAACACATATACTAGTAAATAAACTCACGGAAAATAAATTAGCACAAACAAATAAGTAAGAAAAGAAAGAGTTTGAGGTTTCAACCAGAGAAACAAACAAAGGCGAGGGAGGTTTCAGCCTTGAAAATGAGATAAATAAGATCAAAATACCAATCCCTCTGGTCGAATTAGCAAAGAATCCTGTGTATCGAAAGCAGATAACGAAAATGATTGGTTTTTCAGATCCAGAAAGTCACTCTGATGTGATAAACTTGGAATATGATAAGCCTAATATCATTTTTGGTCCACATTTTGAGGGTGCCAGAGACACCGTCTCTCCCTTTTATATTACCTTGAATGTGCATGATCGACTACTGCATAACTACATGCTAGACTTTGGAGCCTCACATAATGTGATGCCCAAGTCTATTATGGACAGACTAGGCTTCGAGATCACTAGGCCTTATGGATATCTCTACTCTTTCGATTCAAGGAGAGTTAAGTGCATGGGTATGATAAAAGATTTAGTAGTCACTGTTGCACAGGTTCTGGTGAAAAGTGTTCTGATGGATGTAGTTATCACCGATATACCTCCGAAGTATGGCTTGCTACTATCTAGGTCGTGGGAAGCCAAACTTGGGGGGTCTCTTCAACTAGACATGACCTACACCATGATTCTTGTGTTTGGTGGACAATTTACTCAGCTATACAGGGAAATGAGGTTAGCATACACAGTGAGTGACCCACAGAATCCTAACAATTATCTTGTTTATGTTGCCAATCAAGATCTAGGGAATTGTATTTTGTCTTTTGATGATTGTATAAATAGTTGTATAGAAGAGAATTACATAGATGAAAATGAATCAAGAAAGATAGACAAAAATATGTATAGCACTAGAATTTGGAAAATGTTTTTTTACGGTGCCTTGTCATATGAAGGAGCAGATGCAGGAGTACTGTTTGTAGCACCTAAAAATGAATTTTTTATTCCTTTCTCTTACAGGCTTCAGTGGGATATAGACTACACCAATAACGTATGTGAGTATGAGGCTCTAGTCTTAGGGTTGGAAGCTTCCAGGAAGCTTAACATAAAGAACTTGGAAGTATACAAAGATGCAAAGTTGATAGTGAAATAGATAAATCGGCAATACTAGGCCAAACACCCAAGATTGAGATCTTATAGGAATTGTGCCTAGGATTTAATAGAAAATTTATTCTCGTCGGTAAATGTTCATTTCATCCCACACACTGAAAACCTGCAAGCCGATTCATTAGCCAAAGTAGCCTCAATGTTTTCCCCCCCTACAGCTTTCAAACTAAGGTACCACATAGAGGTGAGGAACAGACCTTCCATACAAAACAACATCCAACACTGGCAAGTGTTTAAGAATGACGAACAAATTAGGAAGTTCCTCGAAATGGTGGACGACTTCGCCGAAACTCACATTGACCAAGAAAACCAAAATGGTCACACATGGATCATGCAAGAGGGAGAGGATCCTCAGGGGTTCTAGGAAAAGATTGCTAATCATCGCATGTTGGTTTTAAAGAACAATCAAATTCCAAAGGGACTAATCCCTCTAAAGAGACTATTCGACCAAAATGATATGCCCTTAAAATCTGCTTTGCAACCCCAACCAGAAGAGGTTGAAGACTACGACATAGGGACCAAAGAGGAGCCTAGGATAGTAAAAATATCAAAGTATCTCCCTCCTGAGACAAAAAGTAAATATGATGATCTACTCAAGTAGTATAAAGACATTTTCACTTGGTCGTACGAAGAGTTGAGAACCTATGACACCACTGTGATTGAACACAAGATACCCTTAAAGCCTGGTGTCAAACCTTTTAGACAAAAACTCAAACAAATCAATCCTATTTTATTGCTCGTGGTCGAAAGGAAAGTCAAAAATATCTTGGATGAAAAAATAATCGTACCACTAAGATACTCTGACTGGGTAGCAAACCTGGTCCCAGTTAGAAAGAAAAGTGGGGAGATCAGACTATGTGTTGATTTTAAAAATCTAAATAAGTCCTCCCTCAAAGATAATTACCCTCTTCTCAAAATGGATCACATTTTAGAAAAAGTAGTTGGGGAAAATAGGATGTTGATGATCGACAAGTTTTTCGGGTACAATGAAATTGCTGCCAACGAGCACGATAAAGAAAAAACAACCTTCACCACCCTTTGGGGTACATTTATGTATGACAAGATTCCTTTTGGTTTAATGAATGTAGGTGCTACTTTCCAACGTGATATGGATATCATTTTCATCGGCGAAAGGGACAAATTCACGGTTATCTATCTTGATGATCTGACCATTTTTTCTAAATCTAATGAAGATCATCTGATACATCTCGAGCAAACATTTGAGAAATGCCACAGGTTTGGTTTGTCCTTAAACCCCAAAAAGTATGACTTTGCTATGCAAGAAGGTAAACTCTTGGGCCATATTGTGTCTCAAGATGGAATTAAAATTGATCCTAAGAGGGTTAAAGCTATAGACACCATAAATACCCATAGGAATGTAAAAGAGATTCAATCATTGTTAGGAAAAATAAAATTTTTGAGGAGATTTATCCCAAACTTTGTTGAAATCGTGAAGTTGATCACAGATATGCTAAAGAAGAACAACGAAGTGAAATGGACAGTAGAAGCCAAAGTATCGTTTGCACGCATCAAGAAGGTTATAAGCGAGGCACCTGTAATGGAAAGCCCTGATTATCTAAAAGATTTTATGATTTTCTTGTTCACCTCCAAACACACACTTGCCGCGGTACTCCTCCAGAAAAATGAAGAAGGTTTCAAGCAACCAATATCCTTTTTTAGTAAAAGTCTTAGAGATGTGGAACTCAGATACGATATAATGGAAAAGAAAGCATATACTATGGTGAAGGTTTTAAAGGATTTCAGAACCTATGTGTTACATTCCAAGGTAATTGCGTACATACCCACCAGTTCCGTAAAAGACATTTTGGTTCAGTCCGACAGTGATGGGGAAAGGGGACAGTGTCTTGCTAAAACTAAAGAATTCGACCTGAAGATAAAATCGACGAGACTAGTAAAAGGGAAAGGTTTGGCTAAGCTCTTAGCGGAATCAAATTTCAAAGCCCTCGGAATAAATGGCCTATAGGAATGTGAAGAGTGTGTGGACATGAACGAGCTCGATGAGCAAAGAACTGAAATCAGAATCGAAGAGAAGTTTGCCTCATCAGATTGGTATAAAGACATAGTTTCCTACCTGTTGACGTTGAAATGCCTGAGTGACTTATCCCCATCTAAAGCTAGGACGTTGAAGCTGCATGCAGTGAGGTACTGTATATCCGAAAGCCAATTGTATTGGAAAGACCCACTAGGCTTCCTATTGGTTTGTTTAGTTGAATCAGAAACAAAGAAGGTCATAAATGAATTTCACGAAGGAGTGTGTGGAGGACATCATGCCGGGAGGGCAACAACTTATAAGATCCTGAGGGCAGGATATTATTCGCCCAAACTATTCTCAGACGTCAACTCCAAAGTCAGAGCCTGTAACCCTTGCCAATTGTTCGCAGGCAAACACAAACTCCCAGCGCTACCTTTGGTTCCGGTCAAAACGGAAGCCCCTTTTCAACAATGAGGACTAGATTTTATAGGAGAAATTAACCCTCATTCTAGCACTCAACATAAATGGATCCTGACTACTATAGATTACTTCACCAAATGGGTGGAGTCTATTCCAACTAAAACGGTAATGGATTCGGTGGTAATGTATTTCCTAGAAGAGAACATTTTGTCTAGATTCGGCTGCCCCCGAAATATAGTCATAGATAATGCCCAGGCATTTAAATCTATGGCTATGGTCAGCTTTTTCCAAAAGTACAATATTGTGCTCGGCCATTCCACAACATATTACCCCTAAGGAAATGGGCTAGCTGAGTCTTCAAACAAAAGTATAATCACTATAATTAAGAAAGTGTTGAGCGAAAACAAAAAATCTTGGCATGTGCATTTGAAATACACTTTGTGGGGGAATCAGATAGGTACAAAAAAATATATTGGCACTTCTCCTTTCCAAATGGTATATGGTACTGATGTAGTATTGTTGACGGGCGAAACAGTCCATCCGTCAACTGGGAGAGTGGAACCAGTCCGGGGTTGTCTAAATAACCCAAGCCGTTTGGTATGGACCACCCCGACGAGTTTAACGGCTCCGTTGGCCGCTCTAAGGTCTCGTAAGGAAACCAAAGAGAAAGTGATTAAAGCTAAATAATCTAAACTAAGGAAACTAGAAACTAATAAAAGAAACTAACACAAACTAACTAACTAAATAATAGAAATTAAACTAAATTAGAGGAAACTAGAAACTAATAAAATAAACTTAACTTAACTATACTAATCTAACTATGAATTACTAACTACCTATTTATACAATATACTAACTATAATTATAATAACTTAAATCAACTACTTAATTGTCAGCCACGTTATTCCCTATTCACAAATGTACACTATAGACAAACTACAGATTTGATTAAAACCTACAAAACTCATGTGCTCGCTGCCCTAAGACAGCCAAGAATCTCTTTTTTATCTTTTATGTTTTATGAAAAAGAAATAAACAACTACTGAAATCAAACAGTCTAATCTATCTTACTGATATTAAACAATGTAATATAAATCTAATTAAACTAACTTTTATATTAAACTATCTGACATAAACAGTAAACACCTAACTAATTAACCTGGATACGCTCCAAGTCTGCCCTGTGTATGATGGCTTCGTAAGCTGATTGGAGGAAGAAATTCACACCATTTAGCTCTCAAGCTTCTCGCAAAGGATCAGCTGTGATGCTTCCTGAAGTAAGTTACAGGACAAACAAGACATAAAAGAAATCATAACAGTTTTCATATTATGAATTCATACAAGAGGGAAATCTACTATGTAGCAAATTCATATATGATAATTCAATTCATAAAGAAGACAAAGCTATCATTCATAAACTGAATCCT
The DNA here is from genome assembly GCA_032191745.1 of Picea mariana. NCBI lineage: Eukaryota > Viridiplantae > Streptophyta > Pinopsida > Pinales > Pinaceae > Picea > Picea mariana. Next base: position 12,203 of record JASDQU010310551.1, read on the forward strand.
TTAACTGTTATATCTTTTATCAAATTGGAAGTAACAAGGTATGCATAATAATAAGAAATTATATCACTTGAATTCGATTTAGACAGCAAAGTGATACTAAACCAGAAACCAAAATGATACACAAAACTTAGAACAAAGTGTCAATGTATTGAAAAGCAAAAGCTATAACAACACATCAATTCTGCTCCAGTTTGAATCAGCGTTACATATCCTTGTTCTCCCCAACTGAGGATGATTATTATTACAAAACCATATGTTTAAATAAGTTTTTCACAAGGTAAAACACCCTTGTGAATAATAGTAAACAGTTTACACAATCTGGGAATAATCCCAAAATCCCTAAAACTAAATAACTAAAAAGCAAGTAAAATCTGTAGATCATCCCCTAACTGTCCATAGTATCCATTGCAAATTCGAATTGCCCTGCAATAGACACCAGAATCAAGTTAGAAGATTG
>JASDQU010310559.1:10405-24042 GCA_032191745.1 Picea mariana
ACCAGCTGCTTTTACCCCCTGGGCCTTTAGCCCCTTCTTCCCACAAGACAAGATGTACCCCGGATGGTCATCCTAATGGCTAGACTAGGGGAATGGGATAGATGAGTGGGTTTTAAGATGAAAAAGTGATAATATGAGGGGAGCGGACGATGGTTCTTCAAACCCCCTTTGGTGGATGTCCAAAACCCATGAATGCCAACTTGCTAAGCTACCCGGTCAATTACCCCAACAGTGGTCAAGTAGATTAGTGTAAAATCCAAGCAGTTATCTGAAATGAAAGAGATCTAATGCATACATAAGAGGGTTATAATGATCAAATATGACACATACCATGATACCTCGCACCAATTACCTCATGGAGCAAGAGCCCTCTCTGACGCAAGACCAGGCCGGTAGTGATGGAGGCTGGTACGGATGACAGGACAAAGCTGGCTGAGAAAAAGAAGATGGGTCCTCCAGGACCATGCTCGGGTCGCTCCTGCTCTCGGTACTCCATGTCTGGGACCATGTGGGCCTCGAGACATGATCTCCTAGTTATCCCTAGATATCGGGGATAAAATGTCCAAGGAGAGGGGTGTATTATCCAACCTGTGGGTTTCATGCCCCAATGAAGGTCCAAGTGACCTTGCGCCTTCATGAAAAGACTTTCACCTGGAAGGGACCTACAAAGACAAACAAGTATGCTCTCCAAGGGTCCACAAGTTACAATATCATGCCAAGTAGGCCATATCTCATAAAACAACCACCCGAGCATGTGCATCAAATCCTCCCTTTTCAAAATAAACAAATGCTCAAAGACCTTATGCAATTTGCCAAATTTAAGTATGGGAGGGTTGTTATGGTGACCTATTGGGTAGAGCATTCCCCAAGTCAAGGAGTGTTTCCCAAGTGGACTCTCTCTAAGTCATGTAGTGAATGTGAAGTGGATGGGGTTTCATGACATACACGAGCTTGTATTGTCTCATTTATGGGTGCCTTTGTTGAGGGTTGGCCACATCCTTTTCCTCTTTTTGTTTTTAAAGAATATTTGTTTCAAGCCCTTTATTATTTTTCATGTGTTACCAAGTTGAAGACAGTAAGGGGCACTAAAAATGAAATGCATAGCCGACATATGCTCTACCTTGGTTTTCAATGCCTTTCCAAGTTGAAGACAATAAGGGGCAATAAAAAGGAAATGCATAACACAAGCTCTACCTTGGAAAACATTGTTGATTAATTAGTTATTTATTTTGTGGGTCCCTCATTTTTTTTGAGAAATGTTTCATTGCTCTCAGGATCCTAGGGTAATCTTTTACTACATGATGTTTTTTCCAGGGCACCTCTGAGCCTAGTGGCCCCTTCTTCCCATGAAATGAAGTACATGCCCATCTTGGGTCAATAAGCTCGAAAACCTAAAATATGGGGAAAAAAAGGCGAATAAGTAATGTGAAGTTGCAAGTATGAGCGAGAATGGTACGATAACCCTTCAAGGAGACCTCCCAGTAGCAACCCTTTTCCCGAGGGTAACTCACTTTCTAGGACATGTCAACCACCAAGGTGAAATGAGGAAAAAGGAATAGTTTCCAAGCAAATGTTTTCAAAATCAAGAAAGAACTCTTTGCAACATGATCAAATGATTGATTTATTAGAATGACGGTTATCACAACATCAAACTTATTACCTCATGGAGCATGAACTGCTGTCCTTTGTGAGCCAAGCTAGGTGTGGTGGATGTTGTTGCGATCGATCTGATGGTGATGTGTGATGAGTGAAGGGTTCTATGTGTTGGGATACCTCTCATTACTCCATGTATACAACCTGTGGGCCTCGAGACATCATCTCCTTAGTTATCCCTAGAAAAGAGGGACAACAAGCTTCACTGCTCCCTTTTGCACATAGTCCTCAATGAAGTGAAATATGATGTCTATGTGTTTGGATTTGTCATGAAACACTGGATTCTATGAGAGCTTAATGCAACTCTGATTATCATAGTGAATGAAATTCACATCCAACTCCTGGCCAAACAAACCGATGAGCAACTTACGAAGCCAAATGGCCTCACATGCTTCTAAGCTAGCTGCCATGTATTTTTCCTCAACAGAGTTCAACGCCACTGACTTTTTCTTCCTATTGAACCAGGAAACAACTCTCGATCCCAAGTTGACACATCAACCTAAAGTAATCTTCTTGTGCACCGTGTTTCCTACCCAATTTTCATTTGTAAATATTGTCAGCTTTACCCTGTATCCCTAGATATAATTCAACCCATATTCAACTGTGCCACACAAATATCTCAGAACATGCTTCACTACCACCTAGTGCAACCTCCTTGGATCAACCATAAACCGACTGAGTGTGTTAACCAAAAATCATATATCCGGTCTAGTGTTGACTAGCTACATCAGAGAGCCAATCAACTATTTGTAGAGAGTAGGGTCCACTGCCTATGATATGGAAGCATCAAGTTTCTTCCAATCGATCACCATGAGCATAAACATAGACCTGCAATCCAACATCCAAAATCTCTTCAGGATATCCATCACATGCCTCCCCTGTCAAAGGAAGGTCTGACCATCACACTGCCACACCTCTAACTGTAGAAAGTAGTGCATCAACCCAAAATCCTTCATCCCATACTTTGAAGAAAGATCCCTTGTGAACTTTGCAATGAGCCTTTCTGAACTTGTAAGAAACAAGTCATCCACATACAAGACAAGAATGAGTGGCTCACCTCCAACTATGATGTAGTAGAGGTTGGAGTTCGCCTCACTCTTGGTGAAGCCCATCCCATGCAAGTAGCTTTCAATCCATGAGTACCATGCTCTGGGAGCTTTCTTGAGCCCATACAAGGCTCTCCTCATCCTACACACATGGGAATCCCTCCCATGCACCTCAAAACCTTCTGGATGCTCAATGTACACTTCCTCCTCAATGATGCCACTAAGGAAGGTAGTATTTACGTCCATTTGGTGGATCTTCCACCCCATGTCTGCTATAATCGAGATCACGACCCTAATCGAAGTGTATCTCACTGATGGGGTGAATGTCTCATTGTAATCGATTACCTCCTTCTGAGAAAACCTTTTAGTCGCAAAGCGGGATTTGAACTTCTCCACATTGCTATCCACAATGTGTTTGATCTTATAGATCGATCTAGAGCCAATCAATGATTTCCCCTTTGGCTGGGGCATCACCTTCCTTACATCATTCTTCATGATGGAAGCATACTCTTCCACCATGGAATCTCTCTAGGACTGTTGTTGTGATGCCTCCTCAAAGATGGAAGGTTCAACCTCCAATAACTCACTCATTAGAGCCATATAATTGGAAAATATCTATGGTTCTCTACTATCTCTGACGATGTCTTAGGAGCACCCATGTACTCCTGTGCCTCTCTCATGGTATTCTCTTCCCATCTGGTCTTCCTCCTCCTAGTAGTAGAATGAGTGTCCTACATTGGAAGAGCCTGCTTCTCCTCATCCTGATCTATAATCTAATTATCCGTGCTTTCATTTGTACCATACTTGCACTCATAACCTTCCCATCCCCAGTCTTCTGAGTTTCTAGCTCTTGATCCCCTGGTGCTGCTACACTAGAATCATGAGCCTTCCTCAAGGCTCCGTCCTCCTCAAATCTCACATCCTTCCTGACCACAATCTTCCTCAAGGAAGGAATGTAAACTATGTATGCCTTGGAATTCTTGCTATAACCAACAAAAATCTCCTTCTCAGCAATGGCCTCAAGATTTGTCCTCTTCTATGATGGGACATGACAATAGACAAGCCATCCAAAAATCCTGAAGTGCCCATTCTCTGGTAGCCTCCCTATGAATACCTCCTCAGGAGTCTTCCTCCCCAATGCCTTGTGGGGATTCCTGTTTTGTGTGTATATTGTTGTATTACATGCCTTCTCCCATAAGAACTTAGGCATATACCGATCATACAAAATGGCTTTAGCAACCCCAACAATAGTCCTGTTCTTCCTCTTCGCCACCCCGTTCTGTTGTGGGTTGTATGGAATATTCAACTCCCTCTTTATCCCAACACCTGCACATAAATACTTAAAGTAATTCGAAGTGTACTCGCCTCCATTGTTGTATCTCAATGTCCTGATCTTCTTGCTAGTCTGGTTCTTCACAAGAACTTTGAACACTTGGAACCGACTAAGAACCTTGTTCTTGGTCCTCTTGAAGTAGATCCAGGTCTTCCTGGAATGGTCATCGATGCAGGTGACATAGTACTCATACCCACTCAGGGATGGTGATGACATGGTCCCACACATGTCTACCTGTATCAAGTCTAGGATGCCTCCTTTCCCGCTATCATTGTTTGAGAAAGTTGTCTTAGTGTACTTCCCCATAACACATCCCTTGCATACCTCATGATGCTTTGTGCTGAAATTTGGCAGTCTTATCACTATCTCCTTGAGCACCTTCAATGCTCCATGATGCAAGTGCACCATCCTCCCATGCCATAGCTCTTCCAAGTCACATGCACTACTCATCAATGCTTGGGCTGGCTCAAATTGAAGCATATACAACTTCTCATGCCTGACTCCAATAACTTTAGCAACTTTGGATTCCTTGGGCCTGATGTACACTCGCCCTTATTGAAATGAAACTACATAGCCCCTGTCCTCCAATGCTGAAACTGATATCAGGTTCTTCTTCATGCCGAAAAGATATAACACATCCCTCACCATCAATGGATTCCCAGACTCCTTATGAAATGTCACTATCCTACGACCTGCTACTCGACACTTGGCATTATTTCCCATCTCAATCACGAGGTCCATCTCCTCCTCTTGCAATCTAGAGAAGTACTCCCACACTCCTATCATGTGACTGGAGGCACCACTCGCAACATACCAAACAATTGAACTGGCTGAACTAGAGAGACATGCAATGAGTGAAAACTCATTCTCGAACCTAGTTGCAAATTCATCAACTCTAGTTTAAGTTGATGAAACCATGTGTGGCTTATTGATGCCGTTCATGTTTGGGCACTGAATGGAAAAGTGTTCTGGTTTGTGACAGGAAAAACACTTTATCTTACTTAAATATTTCTTCTTTTCTCTCTGAGAGGTCTGACCCCCACCGAGGCCCTTTTTTCCTCTAAAATTTCCTTTTCCAGCTAAGGAAAGGTTCTCCTCATCCTCACTCTTTGGTTGGCTAGCATGTGAGGTGCCAACTCTCAACTCCTCCTAGGTGAAGTTGTTAATTTTTTGATGACTATCTCATGCACATGTGGTTTTATTTCTGTTTAGCATAAGCTACAACCATAACCACTGCAACAACATAATGCAATAGCTGCAGTAAACCAAGATCACAAGAAGAATAACCACGCACAAAATACACCAGAAATATCCTAGGAAAACCCTTCTTAACCAACAGAAAAAACCCAACAATCATTTTCTTATATTGCTAAGAGAAGATCCACCATCCACCACCAAAACCTAGCACACAAGAGGGTGCTTCTAAGACTGAGAAAACTAGCTCCTAAAAAAGTGCAAACTGCAGTCCTCATAATTTCAGACCATGCGTTGAGTTAATGATACAATGAAGAGTGAGTTATCCACAATGGGGATCAAATATTATTTATACATGACCTAGCACATCAAATGGATATGTCTATTGGCACAATAGGGCCGACCTATACAACTGAATAGTATAATTAATCTTTACACAATATTAATTATCTTTACATGGTGGGGCCGACTTGTACCCTTTACAATACAAATTAGGGTTACACAATAATCTTATTCTTAGACAATATAGCAAGGATCTCTCACATCCTCTAGTGCTCTTCCACTAGGGACACATCCACCTATGCTCAACCACATGGACTATTGGGCTCTAAAGATGTCCTAAAACAACCTCTATGCATCAGCCGAAGGTAGGCGCTGGCACAATCATTTTACTTGTTGCCTACGTAGGTTCTTACCTTCCGTTTTCAATACCTCATCCTCCAGAGATGCAAAACCTGTAAAGGAACAACAATCATAAAGGGAACGACATTTGTTCTATTCAAATGAACGTCACTTTCTGTAAAGGGAACAACAATCATAACAAGGGAACAACAGTCGTTACATTGGGCCGAACTAATGTTGTATTAATTGCATTGCAGTACTTGCCCAACTATCTAATTTGTCAATCTGAGGTTCGTAAACTTACGAAGCATACACAAAGTATATCTAGGAATGAAGCAGGACTAATCTAATCTAATGTTTAAGCTACAACTGAAATTGAATCATTAATCTAATGCAGGAAATTGAAACACACGACTTGGAATTGAATTTCTACAACCTATGTCTGAAATGAAATTGTATAAATGAAATTAATCTAGGAATGGAGAACTACATGAAGGAAAATAAAATACATCATGTGAAGAGTTGAATGACACAACAACATATGTGAGCTCACACCAATGAAACAATCTTACATTACAATAATCAAATCAATCTTCATAATAGAATAATGAAAGCATGAAAACCAAAACTATGAATCAAAGCTAAGAATCCCTTTCTTTCAAATCCTAATGACTACTCTCTTTCTCATCCTACTTACTCCCCAATTATTACTACCTTACGACCTCATGGAGAGAGAGCACTCTCTTTTGTACATGAGAGTCTTGAAGATAAGATAACCATCTCATAATTACAGATCCACTTTTCTTTCAACCTATTTCCCATTATTACAAAATATAATCCCTTCAAATCCTCACACATATCTTTCATATATCTTGGATAAGATATGCCAACCAAATCTCCATGATCTTCTCCTTGGAATAGGCTTGAATTATCTCCTCAAATCTTGAAATGGTGGAGGAAGTATTCGAGAAGTCCTTTTGAATTAATCTTTCACATATTCCTACACATTACAAAGCTCACACATTTTTGAGATATATATGAAAACATGTCGATTTTCTAATATTTAATCACAAATTCCCTTTTAATACTAAAATGAATAAAGTGGAGAATAATAAGGTGAAACCCAATATATTTATGAAAATGATATCATAAAGGGCTAATGGGGCGATGAAACGTGAAGAATGATGAAGTGAAAGGTGGATGAAATACGATATTTCTGAGCCCCAACATACCCGCCAACTGAACTTGTTGCATGTCCACATGCAACTATGCATGGATCTTCTCAAGAAATTTTGGCATCTGAATTTTGGCTTTGAGTGATGATATTGAATGTTTCCAGGATGGGATTTACATGAGTAACAACTGTCATTTTCTTATGGTTAGTTCTTGTGTGACAACCATGAATATAAATAATGTTGGTTCTTGTGTTAACAACATTCATTTCGTTATTTGTTCTCTTGCTGTTATGATAATAATTTACCCATATTCTTACTGGAAAAAAATATATGCTATCAATGTGCATAAGGAAACATCACTGAGTATAAGAAAGCCCTTTTTCATATTTGTGAATCATGCCAATATGTATATCGATGTTGATGAAGCAAAGTGCAATAGAGTATCGTTGGAAAAGAAATGTTGGTAAATGGTAAATGAGACAAAAAATGGAATGATGGTAGTGGAAAAATGGAGTGATGATAGTGAATAAAGTCCCCTACCCCCCAACTGATTTGGTTGCATGTCCGCATGAAACTTGGCGTGGGTCATAGAAGTGAAAAGGAAAGGGAGCTTGGTGAGGGAATTTTCCAAATTATTCATTGCTAGCAGTTGAGGAATTACATGATTAAAGTTTAGAAAATAACGTACCTCCACTTACCCAAAATGTTGACGAACTATGCAATAGGAATATGGTTGATGCGGCTGCTGGAGCATGGAAGATGTCACTGCTGCAAGATCATATGAAAGGTGACTACTGCTATAGCTACGACTGTCGTGACTGTTGGATCAAAGAATGTGAAGTGGAGGAATATGAACTGCTGCTGATGAATCATGGAAAAGAGGAAGTATGAAAGGGGAACTGTAGTACTCTCATATAGTTGAAGTCAGGTTGTTGTAACTGTTGATGGAGTCATGAAAAGTGTATAGTCTTCACCTGCTGCTAAACTCGATGATACAATTCTAGTCATGCAAATGAATGTGTCGATGTCGAGCATGAAAATAAGTCATTGGATTACTGGCCATTGATGAATTCCGTTAACCAATGCGAGACAAACTCACCATTCATGTCAATGAGTGCCAAGGTACCCGAGTACATCTTGCGAAGTGAGAATGAATGAGCTGATGTCGAGCCACTTGCAAGATCTGACGATCAAGGGACATTGATGTATTACCATGATTGTCAATGAGAGAACTTTCCATTAAGGCATGCAAGCCTCTAGATACTCAAAATGGACTGTATTCTATATCCCAGATAAGGTGCTAAGGTTGATGGGGAAAGACTTGTTGAAATGTGGGCCTTAAGGAATCCCACATCGGTCAATGTGAGTTTGATAAAAAGATTGGTAGGACTATAGGAAAGATCTCAGTAGCAACAATGTTTATGGCAAGGAAATGTAGTCATGGAAAGGGAGATGGATGGTTTTATTGACAAGGCAAACTAAACTGAAAAAGATAAAGAGATGTATGCGACTCCAAAATATAGGCATGTGTGAAGTCATGAAGTATAATTCAATGCAATATGGGCTTCAACATAGGGATGACAAATCTGCTTTGAAGGAAAAATGCGGGTAAACACTCATGACGCAAACGGGTTTATGAAAGGTCGCTGTGTAACAACAAACACCATGATGTTTATGATGAGTAACAACTCCTTCAAGCAGTCAACAAAGCATGATTTTTTTGGAAAAGTTTCTATTATTCTTGAAAGTCACTTCTGCAAGAAATTTGATCATCTTTGAACCTGTAAAATATTAGCACTAATCTGCAGCAAATAGTGTGAGAATATCAAAAGCATAAAGTGCATAAATTAATACTAATGCTATCAACCAAATGAAAAGAATGAAATTTGTTTTTATCGGTTGGTGATAGCTCATTTTTGACAATCCTCTTCGTGAATACCTAGTGAAGTGACTTCACAATAATTTTAGCATAAAAATATAAAAGCATGATTCCAATGATGTTTTCAGGAAATGTGAAAATCCATTTGTAAATTTTTTTTTTTATTTTATTTTTGATCAAAAACTAACAAAAAATAAAAACAATAATGCAAATTACAATCTGCAAATTCCAAGCATTATCTCACCAGTCTTCAAATTATTGACTCAATCCCAATTGAACCATCAAATGATTCATGAGAAAATACATTAGCATTCATGTATCCATACAACTCCAACTTGGAGAGACACCCTCGCTACAATATTTTAATACCCTTACATGTTATTCATAAATTTATAAACAAATATGATTCTACCTGTATCATGTGAGGATCTGATTGTCAACTTAATCAACTGATCACAACAAATTTTACTTTGAAACAATTGACACAGAGCTCAGGTTTATCAGGCACAGGGATATTTCCCAAAGACAGACACATCTTCAATAAGCACAACCTTAATTATGTAAGGAATAATGCTCCTGGGCTTGATATCATCATAGATTATTGTCAAATCTTGGTGGAATTTCCCCCTTCTGGGTTCTCCTATAGGATCCATGACAAAATTGAGCATCATTTGCTCTTGCTATTTTTGCAAGATGTCGTTCTGAGAAGTCTCACTACAAAGCTAAATAGTCAAAGCTTCAAGAATGTTATGCAGCTACGAGGCTTTTGCTTCATTGATCCATCCGATCATTTTAAATTTTGAGCCAACAACATTGAATATATAGAAGAAAATGTATACTGAATATTACTCCGAAGATTGCAACAAAGATGATGTGAAGCATGCTCTGCAATTCGATGATGCTTGATTTTTTTATTGTCATATTTGATACGGATCGACATTGGCATAATTTTTATGGATATAAAATAGTAGCGAAACCTGTCATGTAGTGATAGTTTGGTAGTGTTATTATTGCAAACATCCATTGACAAATTTGTAAAACAACTTATTTCCAAAGTGCTGTGTTTTTAATTTGTATTTGAAGTAACTCATGGTCTTCCATTTTTATTACTGCGAGTGCCTTTATGTATGGCAACACATAGATTCATAGATTATAGCATAGAGTTGAGTGAGTGGAATCCGACATTGTGATAATAGCATGATAAAATTGTGGCAAATTTGAAGCCATGTATGTAACATAAAGATTTCAATATGAAGAATATTTAATCGATAACGATTCCAAGAAAAATGAGAATAGTTGATAGCAATGGACATGTTCTTCCTGGGAGACTAAAAATGTTTGAAAATATCTAACGCGCATTTTTGTTTGACAGCGTGAAAGATCGTTTGGTACTCTGACAACGTGAAGACTATTTGACAGCGTCAAGACACCTTGGTCGAATGACAATCTGGAAAACTAATGTATATAGTGAAAACCATAAATATTGCAGAGTCGTGGCAAGTTGATGCTAGAATATTAAAGGCACAATCTGCAAATGGCCATGTCTATGAGTCGTGTAGCCAAATATTGGCAGTCAAAATCCATGAACGGATTTTTCGGGAGCATATCTAGAGAGAATCATGCCTAGCTTATATCGGGAATTTGGTTTGGATAACTTTAGGGTAAACCTATGCCTCTCTATCTGGTCTTTCCGGCCAAAGAAGTGAATGTGGTGAGACCACCAAACAGTGGCTCTCTGGAAGGAGTCCACCATCGCCTCACCAGAAGTTGGACGAAACTCCATACTACTCGAGTTCTTGGAGCGAAATACAGTCAGTCTTTTGGTGCTATCAATGGCGTTGAGACTAGGCAGGTAGAGATGTAGGTTGGCATACACCTCATTGGAATTGTGAATCCTATTAAACTCTAGAATGTTGAGATGGTAATAGGGATTGAAACGATTCTTACCATTGTATATGGACTAGGTAAGGTAGGTAGGGGATGAGATGGATTCTTTAGTTATGTATAGCGAAGCTAGGAACCAGGGATCAAACCATATGAGGGGAGAACCAAACATACGTGCATTCATTCATTGCTGGAGGGGAAGGGACTGTTATCGCACGGTTTGTAGGAAAGGTCCAAAGGGCTTGAGTCAGGGTGTGAAACCGGCGTAACAGGAGCTTCCCCACCCACTATCACCTCGATGGGGGGCTCTTTCTATTTAGGAGGGCAAGTCCAAGGGAGACGTCCCTAAGGCAATCTGGGTTAAAGAAAGGCTAAAGGGGAAAGGCCAAGTCAAGGAAACCCCTTTCACAGATTGCTGCCCAATAAGAGATAGTCAAAAGATAAGACCACTGATGATGCACCTGTTTGCGAGACAAAACAAAGAAAACTAGAATGTGCTTTGCAGTGGGTTAGTACTTCAATAAGATCAATGACTATCTTCAAATGTACATATGAGCAATGAATGAATATAATTATTGACGAAGTCAATGATTATTAAACAAAAGGAAAAGTCACTTCTTCAATAAGTATATCAAAAGCATTCAATGTGTGCAATCAAACCATGTATCATATCATTAATGCAATAAACACTTCAAATCTGGCTCATATATAATGTTGCTGCGTCACCTATATATTGTTGCTACACTAGGTATGACGTCAGCTTTAATTCAAGAGTCAAAATGAGAGACAAAGAGCAAAAACGTTTTGCAAATTTAGCTTACAGATGCATTAAGTAACTCAATGTCAATCAAAATAGATAAGTGAAGTCACAATGTTTTAGGTATAAGCAAGAAAACAAGACTATGACGTCACCTCTATATAATTTTTGGTGTTCTGCAGGTTAGCTAGCCAATGGTGGACGTTTTGACAAAATCAACCATCAAAAAGACAATTCAACTCCACGGCTATGACAAGGAGACTAGGCCGCACCTTTCTATCCAATCAGAAGTTAAAATCAGCCAAGACGTCACCTTCTTAGGGTTAGTTCAAGAATCGCTAGGGTTAGACGCTAGGTTAGTTAGGGTTTGCAATTTAGAAGTAGTTTGAGGAGTTTTAAGGCATAACAAGCTTCAAGATCATTTCTAGACTAGTGCCTTGGGTTCATGGAGTCAACTTGAAGTGAAGCTAATGGTTTAGGGAGGACTCAAACCCAAAGACAAGAGAGTTAGGGTTTGGTGGTGTTGCTATGGCAAGGCCACCAACCCTAAACCCTAAGGAGAAAAGAATTACCTAGGTGTAGCTAAAGCTAGGCCTAGAACTTTTACCCCTCTCCTTGAGACTTTCTTGGCAAAACGGCTAGCTTAGAAACATAGATCTAGGGCTGAAAAGTGTTGCTCAATACAAGGCTTCTCACAAACCCTAGAATTAAACCCTAGGTGTAAACTCAATTAGGCCTAGGACGCCTTCTTTCTTCAATCTATGCTCTAAACTAGCACAAGACAAGAGATGGCTAGTGTAGCTATGGCTAGGCTAAACCTTCTCAAATCCAATGGCTATAAGCTCATGCTATGGGGACATAAAGCCACGACCTACTTGTGTGTTGGCTCCCTAGGGTTTGAGGGTTAAGCAAATAACAACAAGATAACAATAAATGCAAATGTTAAACAACAACCATTCACTCAAGAATTTTTATTGAAAAACACTTACAAGATCATGAAGAAGCATTAACCATTCCCTAGTTGTAAACCTTCCAATAGCATAGAGCACCACTTTGCCAAAAAATAATCCTCCCAAGAGGTTGCGCTACACTCTAAGAGACAAGAAACCAAGAACAAGAGACTAAAAGTATCACTCTCAAATGAGAGCAAGTTATGTTATGATCCAAAAGAGGGAAAAACGTCCTCTATTTATACAATACTTTGACCTTTAATTTACAAATAGGTCAATAAAATAGCCGACAAGGCTACAATACAGTTTTTAATCATTTGTCACTTTTACATGCCTAAATGCCAAATTATGAGCTAAAATGAAGGCGTCGAGCCCCTTTAGGGGAGACGTTGGCCCTTTTAGGGCTTGATAACCATCCAATGAGCAAAACGTTGCCCCTCCTGGGGCTCCAAAAACCTGTCCAACGTGCCCAAGAGACCTAGCACGCTGCCACATGCTCTAGAAATCGTCCAACTAGCACTGGTGGCGTCCTGTCCATCAAGGTCCATGTCCCATCTGCCAGGGGCTGATCCCCATAAGTCATGACCTATGCCAAAACGTCCTGATGAGGGCGTCCCTCTTCTTCCCTGTGCAAGGGCTCGTCACAAACCCTGTCCTGCCTCTACCATACCAACGTCCATCTGATGGGCTCTTCAGCCCCATGGAGGTCCGAGATAATCATCTCCCCATGTGCACCGATCCTCTGGTACCTGTCCGTCGGGTATGGTCCTGCACATCAAAGGCTACGCCCTCCAGGGGCTCATCAGTCCTAGGCATCATGGCAATGTAAATCACATTTCATCATTAAAATTACCAAATATATGCATAACATCCCTAACAAATCTTCTAAGAGCTCAAAAACCCTACACAAACCCACTATACAAAGCCAAAGCAACCAAAGGGCAACCTATTGGGCTAATACCCACAAGATATGGAGAGTTTCCGCAAAGGGTTATTCAAACCATGTATAGTGACGTGATGTGGTTTTAGGGATGTCTAGTCATAGTCAGACCTAGGGTTGGTGTCGTCTGTGGGTGCCTTTGTAGGAGGCGAGCTGTACCCGTCATGGATGCACTTTTTCCAAGCCCTTATTGCCTTATCTTTCT
>JASDQU010310560.1:1310-13658 GCA_032191745.1 Picea mariana
CTCCTTTCTCTTCTGTCCAACTTCTCCCAATCTTCCTTCGACATACCAGTAGGTGGTGTAATAGTAGTTTTTTTACTAGTAGGTTGTCTACCAGTCGACTGTGTTCCAGTAGGTTGCGTACCAGTAGGTTGTGTACCAGGATCCACAGTGATCCATTATTCTTTGTCTATAAGAAGGTCCTCCGTCTTGAGCTTCAATAGCTCAATTTTTTTACCGTTGAACTTCTCTATCTCGATTCTAGAATAGCTCACCATTCCTCTTTCTACACTCGAATCACCACTCCAAAATCTCCCACTAAACCCAAGTTTATCACAGACCCAAGATAAAATTGATCTAGCAAGACCGAGCCAAACCCTCAACAACAAAGGCATCCCTCTGAAGCCAAAAATGAGCTCTGATACCACATGTAAGTTTTAAACCTGTTAATTAAATCAATGCATATAGATTCTTAATAAAAATAGAAATTAATCAATGGCTCATACACATAGTAAACAGAGATTTATACCGGAAACCCTTAACCGGGAGAAAACCTTTCAACACTTCATTGTATTAATTTAACCATTCACCATACAATATATATACATTTTGTTTAGGTATTCCATAGATACCAAAACCCTAATCCCTTAATCCATTATTAATTTAGAAAATCGCTAAAAATAGCAAAATCCGCTAAAATAGCAAAAACACACAAAAAAAAAATTCGGGGTGTTGCCCCCCCTGGGACCCCCCTAAGAAGCGCCTGGCGCACACAACACAAAGGACACTACTAGGGAGGGATCGTCAGATCAAGTTGTCAAATCTGATGCACCCACACACACACATGAAAATAATATAACACATACCCAACACTCTGGACCTCTTAGCTTTATGCTCTCAAAATCTATCGGGTGTCGATTCTACATTAGTACTGCTCCTATCCCCTCTCTGGATGCGTCACACTCCAAGAAAAAAGGTTGCACAAAATCTAGGAGTGTTAGTATTGGGCAAGTGCTCATCACCCTCTTCATTATGTAGAATGCTACTAGTGCATCCTATGACCATTGACATGCCCCCTTCTTGGTGAGGTTTGTCAATGGCGTAGCCAATTTTTAAATTCCTTTCAAAAATCACCTATAATAACTACATATCCTAAAGCATCCTCACATATATGTGAGTGATATGAGAGTGGGGCAATATAAGATGGTCTGGATATTCTCCTGATGCACCTTTACTCCCTCAACACTAAACACGTGCCCCAGATAGTGGATCTTTTTCAATCCAAATTCACACTTTTCCTCCTTGGAAAAAAGTTATTTCTCCTCCATAACAGTGAGAATATATTCTACATGCTTCAAATGTTCCTCCCATGTCCTATTGTAAATCATAAGATCGTCAAAGAACACTAGTAATAATTTCCTCAATTTTTTGTTGAAGATGTGGTTCATACATGACCGAAAGGTGGATGGTGCGTTAGTAAACTCGAAGGGCATGACTAAAAACTCGTAGTGCCCATAGTAACACCTGAATGTTTTTTTGTGAATATCCTCCTCTCTAACCCGAATCTAATAGTATCCTAACTACATATCAACCTTTGAGAAGTACACTTCCCCATGTAGTTCATCTAACAACTCATCAATCCTAGGTATTGGGTATCAATTTTTTATGGTCTTCTTGTTCAGTGTTCTATAGTCTGTGCACATCCGCATAGTGCCATCCTTCTTCTTCACCAGTGAAACTAAATAAGAGAAGGGACTATAGATAGGCCTAATATGTCCCATCTCCAGTAACTCTTTTATGGCCTTCTCATTCTCATCCTTGAATTTCTTCGGATGCTTATAGGGTGTGGTGATCACTAGTTTTTCCCCTTCTTCTAACTCAACGGCATGCTCAAAACCTCTGTCTAGTGGTCTCCCTGCTGGTAGGATCCTGAACACCTTAACATGTTTCCCAAGAAGCTCTTGTATGTCCACATGATAGTTCTAGCAATCCTCGGAAGGCTTCTGCTTGGTGATCAAACATTCTGCTACACATGTCACATCGCCATGCCTAAATATACCATCCATGTGTTTGTTGGAAATGATCCTGGGCACTCCCGATGACATACCTCTCAGAATCACTCAATGTCCTCCTATGTCTATGAACTCCATCCTCATGATCTGATAATTCATTTTGAAATCTCCAAGGGAATATGTAACACACCCACGATGGAGAGAAAATAAAAAAACATTTGTCCTCCTTACATGAACATATCCTTTCCCTCTACGATTCCTAGTTTGGGAAGTCTGGAACTAAGCCCAACCCTCCGGTCAAGATTCTCTGATTAAATCAAACAAGACTTCGACACCTGATAGTCTTACCTCCTAATCAAATACAATCCCTTTCGGCTTCTAGTGTAGGTCTTATGATACCCACGACATTCTCCTTCGCGCTTCAACGAAGATTCGGAGTTGGTGCTAGCCCCTTTTTTCTTGACCCTTCCTCGGATGTGACCTTGGGTGATAACCTCGCCCAAACACACAATTGTGGGTGTGGCCAAAGACGGTTTGAAACCAAACTACTTTTCGGCCCACAATTCTCCTCAAGCCTCCATGTGTCCTTTCTCTGAATCCAAGGTTTGGATTGCGGCCCGCCCTCAACTTTTTAAAGTTCGCACACCTCCGATCCCTGCAATTCTATGGGACCATCGATCTCCTGATCCTGACGGAACTGTCAGAACTGACGGTTCAGATCTTCCCTTTTCAAATCCACGGACCAGATCTGCCCCTCCTAAATCTACAAATGTGATCTCCTTCATGATTCCGGAATTTGAGATTTTCAAATCTCAAACCCTGATTTCCTCTGTACATCAATCTTCCGGAGCTGACAATCTCCAGACACTTGTCCTCCTAATTCAACAACCCTTCTTCTACTTCAGGTGTTTTACCTTTCAACTAGATGAATGATCATGTGGCCCTCTTCTCGATCAACGGTCGAGATCTCCTTCAAATCTTCGGACTTCTGAGATCTCAAATATCAAACTTCACCCTTTTTCCAAATGGCTTTTATCTCAAGGTTATGATCCGCTTACACGTATCCACTTGATTCGACGATCAAGGATTACTTCAGGTCTTTACTTGGATTCCAAATATTTACGCCATGTGTTCTTCAGATCTGACAGTTCAGATCTACTTCAGATGATCCGATGGTCGAAGTTTACTTTGGGTATTTTCCCAGAATCCACAGATTCATGCCACGTGTTCTCCGGATCTGACGGTTCAAATCTACTTTGGACGATCCGAAGGTCGACGTTTACTTCGAGTATTTTCCCAGAATCCATAGATTCATGCCACCTGTCCTCTGGATCTGATAGTCCAGATCTATTTTGGCCCTTCGACACTTCGTCTCTTCGGTGTTTCGGGCTTTGGGAGTTTCAACTCTCAATCTGAAACTCTCGAGGCGATATCTTCGAAGTCTACAATCTTTCGTCACGTGTCCCTCTAGATCTGATGGCTATGAATTACTTCAAGACTTTACCTAGAGCTCATAGATCTACACCACCTCTCTACTAAACTCTGATGGCTCAGATTCACCTCGGGTGATCCGACACCTGAGATTTACTTCGAACGATATGATGATTCAAATTCACTTCGGTTGATCGGACGATTGAGATTTACTTCAGATTTTCAGCTCTCCGAGCTTCGAAAATCTCGAGTCTCAAACTTACCTCCTCCTGAACTCACGATATCTAACGGCTCAAATTCACTTTGGGTGATCCGACGCTTAATATTTACTCTAGACAATCTGACGATTCATATTCACTCCGACCGATCGGATGATTGAGATTTACTTCGGATTTCCGGCTCTCCCGGCTTCAGAAATCTCAAGTCTCAAACTTGCCTCCTGTTGAACTCACGTTATCCGATGGCTCAGATTCACTTCGGATGATCCGACGCCTAATATTAACTTTAGACGATCTGACGATTCATATTCACTCCGGTTGATCGGATGATTGAGATTTACTTCAGATTTCCGACTCTCCGGGATTCAAAAATCTCAAGTCTCAAAATTTATCTTCTCTCAAACAAATTTCTCCAGAGTCCACGATCTGTTGCCACGTGTCCCTCTGGATCTGGCAGTCCAGATTCACTTTGGGTATTTGGGGTTCATGATTCTCAACTTTCAACTGAAAACCCTCAAACAAATTTCTCTAGAGTCCATGATCCATCACCATGTGTCCCTCTTGGTTATGGACAGTCCCAAACTACTTCGGGACTTCTGAACTTTGGTAAGTTCTCTTCTCCTGCATGTGCAAAGTGCTAAGGTTCGTGCACTTTGATTAGATCAAACGGTTTCCAATCCTCTATGATGTGATCCAATGACCACTGTCGCTCCTCCTCCTGAGATTTTGTCTTACTCCGACTTAGAAGGTTATCTAAGTGCTCAAAGGATTCGACCTTTTCGCCTCCTACGGGTCGGTCCCCTGGATTTTGTATGCACTCCTGAAAGTGCTATCTCTTCTGAGCTTGATGTCCTTGAATATTTCTCCATCCCACATGCTCCTTGTGTTTCAGGGATCACGTCAAGCTCAGATTAAAGGTCAACGATGATCGATGATTCACCGAGATTGCGAGGCCCCAACATGCGGGCTCTTTACCAGATAGTTCGACCTCTGCAATCTGTAAAGTGCTCGTTCAATTCTAGTCTAACCTGGATCCTTGATCTTCCAACCCACCGAGATCAATGGCAAGGGTGAATTTTGGGCCGCGAACTAGTGCGCCTGCTATTTTCACCTTCGTGCTCTGCATTGATTCCCCACCCTCGATCTTTGTTCATAGATCGACGATGCATAACAATTGTGGGGTTCAACTTGAACATCATACAATTTGACTTCTCGAAGCCTCCAACTCCAAGGTTCCTAGACCTAGATCACATAGATCTCCATATAACTCTTGGGCTATGATCCCCACTCTTAGTCAGTTTTTTGGTTAATGGAATAGGCGCAAGTTTAGAGTCTCTTAGACTACTGGTCTGAAGGGAACACTTTCCCAACTCGTGGAGCTTTAAGCTCTGAATCAAGGCAAAGTAACTTATAAGGTTACCAAATCGGTAGATATGCCAAGAGGCTTGCTCCGAATCCAGAATAGTGATGTAAATTCCTAGGGAAAGTGCCTTCGAGTGATTAAACTGGGGCGTATGGAAAATCAAGCTAAAATATAGGTTCTCAAGGGAATGAACACATACTCATAACTTAATCATTTAATATAGAGAAACAACCCTCTATAGACATGTAAATACTTGCATGCATCCATTATTTACAATTCAAATCATAAGGCAAGAAAACACTTATCAGAACCATAGAGAATGATGTGACTGCTGAAAGGGGTGATCATTTCCACCCAACCATAGGCTCAGTCACTCCCAATGTATTTATCACTAGCCACCCTAGATCTTAATCCAGGATGATATTAGATTCAATCTCTTATTTCCAGCTCAATAGAAGTTAGGGACGAAGGTTACTCTCTTTCCCCCAATACAGAAATATATAAGGATGAAGGTTACTCTCCTTCTCCTAGCTCAATCTCTATTTTCTATGAGCATAACTCATTGTTCCTCTTTCAATCCTTCCTTAGACCTGAGATTTTCTTCTCTCGTATCTGCATTTATCTGCAGGTCTTCCTCCATCAACCACAATTCCTTTCTTGCCTTCCACAGCAAGATTGAGTGTGGCCCGAATTCCCAGTCTGTGGTCAGGTCTGGAAGCCTTATGGATGGGAGGTCTACCCCATCCCCTCATTAACTCTTGAGGAGGTATTCCCACCTACCAGCCTCACTGCAATTCATTTCTGGGTCAGAGGGTTGTTATGATTTGAGCAATTAATTCCAGCAAGATACTAGTTTGGTGAAGTTTAACGCAACCATTTCGGGTCCCCTCCACCACCTTTCATAGAATTTGTGGTTTTCTCTTAGCACATTCCCTCTTTCAGCAGTCATGCAACATGTAACCATTTTCTATTAAAATAACATAATTTACATTCATCGACCTTTTGTACAAAGGTCCACAAAATCAAACATTCACACTTTTAGGTTTTCCATAGTTCCTTGGCTAATACAGTTATATTTACAGACTGGGGGAAACAGGGTGTTACAATTCCCTCCCCCTTAAAGGAACATCGTCCTTGATGTTCTATCTGTCAACATGACATGTATGTATAGGAGTAAAGAAAATCATATATGTCTGTCTCATGGCATCCTCCATTTCCCAAGTAGCCTCATCTGGGTCAAAGTGTTTCCACTGCACCTTGACCTGTGCAATGGTTCATTTCTTGAGTGACGTTTCATTCCTGTCTAATATGCATTGGGGTTCTGGCAGGAATTATCCCTCTAAATCCACCTGGATCATAGACCATTCAATTATATGATTAGCATCATGTACATATTTCTTCAATAATGAAACATGAAAAACATTATGTGCCTTTACAGTGGGAGGAAGTGCTAGCCTATAGGCTATAGGACCCACTCTATCTAAGACTTCAAAGGGTCCACAATATCGAGGTGTCAATTTGGCATAGGCTCCCATTCTCATGGAACTCTTCCTAGGTCTAACTCCGAGATAGACATGGTCTCCGATCTTGAACTCTCGGGAAGTTATTTTCCTGTCAGCATAACTTTTTTGTTTATCCTGAGCAATCTTATGATTTTTCTTTATCTAAATTAATTTTTGTTCCATTTCTTATACCATGTCAGGTCCGATTGAAATTCTTTCCACTGGATTATTCCAACTAATTGGAATCTTTCACTGTCTACCATAGAGAATTTGAAAAGGGCTCATCTTCAAGGATTCTTGATAACCGTTGTTGTAGGAAAACTCTACCAATGGTAGGTAGTCTTCCCACTTCTTATGAAGATGCATTACATGCATCCTTAGCATGTCCTCTACTATTTGGTTCACTCTTTCTGTCTGTCCATCAATTTGAGGGTGATAGGTTGTGTTGAACAACAATTTAGTCTCAAAATCGACCATTAGGGATTTCCAAAAGTTTGAAGTAAATTTGGTATCTCTGTCAGATATAATTTCCTTGGGCATGCCATGCAGTTTGAATATCTCCTTCATGAAGATGTTGGCAATATCTATTTCCTTGCAAGTTGACTTGACAGGGATGAAATGAGAAGACTTACTCATTTTTTCCACCACGACCATGATGGCATCATTTTTCTTGGTCGACCTTGGTAATCCGGTGATGAAATCCATGGAGATCGTTTCCCATTTCCATTCTGGGATTGGTAGGGGTTGTAACAATCCTGCTGGGTGTCGATGTTCTGCCTTAACTTGTTGGCATTCTAGGCACTTAGCTAGATAGCTAGCTGTGTCTTTCTTCAATCCAGGCCAATAGAATTGTTTCCTAGTGGCTGTGATCATCTTCTGGTATCCTGGGTGACCAGTATATGGTCTCTTATGTAGTTCATCCATTATGAAACTCTTCAAGTCGTCACAGTTTGGAATATACAATCTGTTTCTGTAAGTCAGCAGCCCTTCCTCGATCATTTGGTAGCCTTCATACTTTATCCCTGTAGGATCTTGCCTTAGGTATGAAGTCATTATCTTGAAGAATACATCTGTCTCTTGTGCATTTCTGACTCTTTCCCTGACATATGTTTCATAGGTGCTTACTGCTTCTAGATGAATCATTTTTATACTTATGCTAAGGGCATCGGCCACCCTATTTTCCTTTCCTTTTATGTGTTTGATTTCGAAATTGAATTCACTTAGGAGAACCATCCACCTAGCTTGTCTGGCATTGAGTTTTAGTTGATCAAACAAGTGCCTCAACCCACAATGGTTTGTCATAAGCACAAATCTCCTTCCCAGGAGGTAGTGCCTCCACATTTTTAAAGCATGTACTATGGTAGCCAACTCTAGATCATGGGTCACATAATTGATCTCATGCTCATTTAGTTTTCAGGATGCATAGAAAATTACATGTCCCTCTTCCATAAGGACTCCTCCAAGTCATTCCTTACAGGCATCTGTACACATGAGGAAATAATTATCCGGGTCTACAATCTTCAACACGGGTGCATGGGTCAGGAGGTATTTCATTTCCTGAAATATTTCTTCACATTTTGATGTCCAAATGAATTTGATCCGCTTTTTTTTGGAGGGCAGTGATTGGACAACCAATCTTAGAAAACCCTTTTATGAACCTTCTATAGTATCCTGCTATGCCCATGAAGGATCTGATATCTGATACATCCTTTGGGGTAGGCCATTCCATAATAGATTTTATCTTATCGGGGTCCATTGCCACCCCTTCCTTATAAATGGCATGGCCTAGGTAATGGACTTTCTTATGAAATAAGTCACACTTGATAAACTTAGCATAGAGATGATGTTCTCTTAGTACTTGAAGTACGAGTCTAAGATGTTCTCTGTGCTCCTCCCTGTTCTTGGAGTAGATTAGGATATTATCAATGAAAACCAATACAAATTTTTCCAGAAATTTGTTAAGTACATTATTCATCAAGAACATAAAAGTGGTTGGGGCATTGGTTAACCCAAATGGCACCACCACAAATTCATAGTGGCCATACCTCGTCCTGAAGGTTGTTTTGTGGATTTCTTCATCCTTAATCTGAACTTGATGGTAGGCTGACCTTAAGTCGATCTTTGATAAGATGGAAGCACCTCCCAATTGGTCGAATAGGTCATCGATTCTTGGTAAGGGGTACTTGTTCTTTATGGTTGTCTTATTGAGTTGTCAGTAATCTATGCACAATCGGAGTGTGCCATCTTTATTTTTCACAAACAAGATGGGCGCTCCCCAAAGAGATACACTGGGTCGGATGTAGCCTTTGTCCATAATCTCCTTTAGTTGTAGCTTGAGCTCAACCAGCGCCGGTGTGTTCATTCTATATGGTGTTCTAGATGTTGGTACCGCTCCCGGTATAAGTTCTATCTAGAAGTCGATATCCCTTCTCGGAGGTAGACTTGGTACCTCTTCTGGGAACATGTCCTTGTATTCTCTTAATATGGGGTGGTCCTCTAGGTTTGGTTTGTCATTCTCAAGAGATTCCAGTACCTATATTTGAAGGGTTGATATTTTTCTCACTGAGACAGGCTTCGGAATCCCTTGGAGGGTCGTTTTTCTCCCTTCTTCATTTACACATTCTAAAGTTTTATGATAACAATCCAATTTAGTTTTATAAGCAGCCAACCAATCCATACCAATCAACAAGTCATAATATCCCAGGGGAAGTATGTTAACGGTTTGCTCGAGTGGGCAATCCACCCATGATGAGTTGACAGGCTGGTATGACCTCTGCCACTTTTCTTTTGGTCCCAGTGGCTAATTTCACCAACCACGGTTTAGCATGTCTAATTGGTTGCAATTTACACTTATCAACAGTCTAAGGGGCCACATAACTCAAATTAGAACCTGGGTCAATTAAAATAGAAACTAGATGGTTGGCGATCATACCTTCCAGTTCCACTACTGAAGCTTGGTGGTCGGCTTGATTATTTTCCAAGGTTGCATAGATTTGTGGCATGCTCTTAGCCACATCATTAACGGTGGTAGCTTCTTGAATATTGTAGACTCTCTTATTGTTCTGTTGTCTGTGTGGGCAAACCCTCAATCTATGATCTTCTCCACAACCCCAACATTTTAAGGGTTCCTTCTTTAGGTTATCGGTCTTTTCTGGGACTGTCCTAAAAGGTTTATTTCCACTTTGAGAGGGGAAATTTTGTTGATGTACACTTCTAGTAGGAAGGATCCTTCTAGAATATTTTATACAGTTATTAAATCTTGAGGATTTAAACCCCTTCTTCCGGAATCCTGAACTACTCCTCTTCTTCCAGTCCTCGTGAGGTCTTATCTTACGCCCAAACTATTCATAACAATACCTCGCCTTCCGAATAGTTTCTTCTAAGGTCTTTGGTTCGTCGAACTCAATCCTGTCCCGGTAGGCCTGAGGTATCCCACTAATGAACCGCTGCATTTTTACTTTTTCATCTTTTATGTAGGGTACATACCTCAGTAGTTCAAGGAATTTATTGACAAATTCATCTATGGTGAGCTGCCCCATCCTGTGTTCATAGAATTCATTAGTCTTCCCATCCATGTATTTCTGTGACAAATACTGCTTCCTGAAGTATTTCTCAAACTGTTTCCATGACAATTCCTTCTCATGGACTCCTTTCACATTCCTAAGGTCTTCCCACCAAATGGAAGCCTTTCCATTCAGGTTAAAGATGGTTATTCGAGCCTTCAAGTTTTCAGAGTAGTCATGGACTCTAAATTATTTCTTTAAACCAAGCATACAAACTTCAGCCTCTTCTCCCTTCCTAATCTCTCCATCGAAAGAGGGTGGTTTGGATTTCTTGAATTCTTCAGGATCATGATTTTTGGAACGCTGTTGCTTCTTTCCTTTCCTTTGAGAATGTGAATTTTCTCTGCTACTAGAAGATCCTTCGGATTTGATAGCTTCCTTTCCAGAGGACTCTAACGATGAGTGTCCCCTGCCTCCAAGTTGGGCCTTCTTCGAGGCGCTTCTCCCAGTGTGGTCAATTATGGAGTCATGTTTTTGGATCTCGGGTGGAGTTTAACTTCTCTTATTATGTCGTCGGTCCACATGACTGGTTGCAAGTTCATGCTATAGTTGCCTCTGTATGTTAGACAAGCTCTATAGCAAGATTGCGTCAATTTCTGTTTGTTTTTCTTGCTCCTTTATCAATCTCTCATTGTTGACCTTGCAAATCTTTAATTCGGCCCTAAGGCTCCTTATAGTTTCATCCAGATCTGGAGGGGTTTCCACTGCCCTCCTTTCGTCATATTCTTCATCTCTATTGTGGGAGTCGTCCCCCACTTCATGACATGTTGCCATCCTTTATTCTTGAAGTTTTTTCTGTGATTTACTGATTGTTCGAGTGTTGACAAAAAAAAACACTTATTTTTAACTATCATTCTATTAGTACATGAACAATACATGGTTCAATTTCTTAAATGCACACACACAGTAGAAAGTTTCATTCTTTTCTTTAATAACATTTTTAACCATACTTTTAAGAAAGAGGTAAGGTAGACTGTCACTCTTTTAAAATTACTCCAAATAGAGTTTTTAAGTGACTTGTCCATGAGCCCAAGCAAGCCAACTGTTGTAACCATGATCTAATCCCAATTTGTAACACACCCAGGATGGGGCGAAAAAAAAAAAATTTGTCCTCCTTACAGGAATAGATCCTTTCCCTCTACGATTCCTAGTTTGGGAAGTCCGGAACTCAGCCTGACCCTCTGGTCAAGATTATTTGATTCTCTAAATCAAACAAGACTTCGAGACCTGATAGTCTTACCTCCTAATCAAACACGGGCCCTCCTAGCTTCTAGTGCAAGTCTTATGATACCCGCAACCTTCTCCTTCGTTCTTCAACGAAGATTCAGAGTTGGCGTTAGCCCCTTTTTTCTTGACCCCTCCTCGGATGTGACCTTGGGTGATGACCTCATGCAAACACACAATTGTGGGTGCGGCTAAAGATGGTTTGAAACCAAAATACTTTTTGGCCCGCAATTCTCCTTGAGCCTCCACGTGTCCTTTATCCAAAATCAGGGTTTGGATTGCGGCCCGCCCTCAAATTTTTAAAGTTTGTGCACCTCCAATCCCCGCAATTCTACGAGACCGTCGATCTCCCAATCTTGACAGTACTGTCAAAACTGACAGTTCAGATCTTCCCTTTTCAAGTCCACAGACCAGATCTGCCCCTCCTAAATCAATAGATGTGATCTCCTTCGTGATTCTGGACTTCAAACTTTTCAAATCTCAAACCCTTATTTCCTTCGTACATCAATCTTCCGAAGTTGACGATTTGCGGACACCTTTCCTCCTAATTCAACAACCCTGCTTCTACTTCAGGTGTTTGACCTTTCAACTAGATCAACGGTCTTGTGGCCCTCTTCTCGATCAACGATCAAGATCTCCTTCGGGTCTCCGGACTTCTGAGATCTCAAATATCAAACTTCACCCTTTTTCCAAATGGATTTTATCCGAAGGTTATGATCCACTAACGTTGATCCGGATTATTTTCGGCACAAAATGAGATCGGAGATATAATAAAGAAATGCACAGAGATATCACAGATATTCAATAATATAACAGAAATATATCAAAGATGCAACCATAAACATAGATATACAGTAATACACGATTTCTATTAATGAAATAAATGTACAGAGATTGTAAAATACAGAGTGAAAGACTCGATAGAATGGTGGCAGCTTATCTCTGAGAAGAGATGTGACGGCTACTCGCATTCGCAAGAAGATGATTACAATGAGGCTCTGAAGGCATTTTTACAATAAAAAGGAATGCCAAAAGTCCTGGACATCCAAAAACCTAACC
>JASDQU010310561.1:2908-13637 GCA_032191745.1 Picea mariana
CTCCCTGTTACAGCTGGGGGCAGAAGAAAGAAGAAAGATCCCATTGCTCCACTTCCTCCACGCATCCCACCACCTTGCATACTATGTGAGAAAGAGGGCCACCAAACCAACAAATTTCCATCACTACCTGAATTATAGAATTTGATCCCCCTCAATCAAACTCCCACAACACCCGCCACTACTGCTAGTCTCACCACTACCACCCACCCCTCCAGTAGTAAAGGGTTGAGGACCAAATACACTTGTTCTATATGTTCAGAGTATGGCCATTATACCCATCATTTCCCAGCACTGCGATGCTCTCGATAGACATTAGCTGCCATATGCCAGAACTTCTAGAACAACCCCATTCCTGCTATGTCCTCATCAAAAAATATCACTGACATCCACTATGTCACCACTTCAGTCAATGAAAGTATGAGAAACCCTTTCTCTCTCTGCGATTCATTAGCTCATTTTACATACCAGTGTCCTATGATCCTTGAATATAGGCAATGTCAATTGGCCCTGATTCACCGACCCACAGAGGCGATAATTGAAATTACCTCGTCACTCGAGGATCTTCATGTCATTTCTCCCGAGCCTGAGGCACTCCCAACACCTCCATGGTTCTTCCATGATGCCTCTGAAGATTTACCCCACAACCCCCCCAATTCTCCTGCTCATTCCCCTATGGACACTCCCCACCCAACCACCACGTGTACCCCTCAGTACTTCAATATATGGTTTATGTCGAGTGAACCTGCACCATCTCCTAACCGTGTTCCCCTTGTTTCTTCACCAGGGGGAAACCACCCAACCACTGTCACCAAGATCACTCCTCCTGACCCCTTGTATTCCAGATTTTTCCACTGCGACAAGGAAATACTGGAAGAGCTAAACCACCCCGACTCTCCCTGGGATGCTCTACATCACTGCGCACTCTTCTCTCCACAGGGAGCCTCCATGGCTCCAAACCAAAACCCCATTTATGCGGTCGAAACCAAGGATTTTATCCCATCAGGGCCTATCGATTGGTTCAACAATCCCATTCCTGCCCCTGATGCTTTTGAAGAAGGTAATATGGCCAACATTTCCCCCACCATCAAAATCGACATTTCCATTAAAAATGGCATCGTCGAAGAAATCATCATTGGAGCTGCTTGCACTCCTCAAGAAATCGACGCATATAAAGCCCTCTTCCAGTTATATAGGGATATTTTTTCCTGGTCATACATGGAAATGCCTGGACTCGATCCCTCTATTGTCGAACATCGCATCGACACCTGGCCCGACATCACACCAGTTCTCCAAAAACAGCGACCACTACACCCATCCAAAGCCGAAATTGACAAATTACGCGTTGCCGAGTTTATTTACCCCATTGCTTATACTTCATGGGTTTCCAACCCTGTACCCATCGACAAAAAACAGGGCAATATTTGTGTTTGCACAGACTTTCGCAATCTCAATAATTCATGTCCCAAAGACAACTTTCCAACGCCTTTCATCGATCAAATTATCGACGACTGCGCCGGCCACGAGGCTCTCTCCTTTATGGACAGATTTTCTGGCTATAACCAAATACAAATCTACCCAGTCGATCAGTATAAAACTTCATTCATTAATCCATGGGGTACCTTTGCATATCGTGTCATGCCTTTCAGCTTAAAAAATGCCGTCGCAACCTTCCAGCGGGCAATGACATACATATTTCACGATCTGGATAATATCATCTTTGCCTACCTTGATGACCTCACAGCTCAATCCAAGAGACGCACCCAGCATCTGGATGATTTACGAATCATTTTTCAACGGTGTCGTTAGTACAACATCCTCTTGAATCCTCTCAAGTGTGTGTTCTGTGTCACTGAAGGGTGCCTCCTTGGTTTTATTGTTTACCAAAGAGGTATTACCATAGACCCCCTCAAAGTCCAAGCTATCACCGAAATTCCACCTCCCCGAAATTTACGACAACTTCAGAGTCTACAGGGAAAAGCTAACTTTATTAGATGCTTTGTTCATAATTACGCCATACGCGCACACGGTTTCCTCCGCTTACTATGTCATGACATCCATTTTCACTGGGATGACCATGCCCAACAATCATTTGACGATCTTAAAGCAGTGCTTTCAAATGCACCTTTAATTAGTGCACCTGACTATAATCGCGACTACATCCTCTACGTATCAGCATCAGCTGTATCAGTAGCCGACATCCTTGTCTAGCTCGGAGATGAAAATCATGAACACGTTATTTATTACATTAGTAAGAACCTCTCAGGACCACTCTTGAAGTATAAACACGAAGAGAAACTTGCTCTAGAAGTTGTCCTTGCAGTCTAAAAACTGCGCCATTACATTCTGCTTCGCACCATGAAGGTCGTCGCAGATTCCAACCCTATGCAGTACTTGCTCAGCCTTCAGCAAGTTAATGGAAAATTCGCTCGATGGATCGTTATCCTTGACGAGTACGACCTTGAGTTCTCAACACCTAAGAGTAAGAAGATCCTTGTTCTTGCCGAACTTGTCACGACCCTCCCCTCTGACACCACTAGTGCCCCCGTCAATACTGACTTTCTCAACGAACATCTCTTTTAAATTACTTCGGATGATACTTGGTACGATGACCTTCTCATCTACCTCCAAACTCAAAAGTTTGGTAACCACCTTTCACGAGATGATCGTCGACGTATTCACCATCAGGCCCCCCGCTACATTCTCATCGGAGACATCCTATACCAGCGGGGCGTCGACACCCTTCTTCATCGATGCCTGACTATTGACAAGGCCGATAGAGTCTTAAACGACTGCCACAACAGTGCATGTGGGGGCCATCTTTTTGGTATATCCACTGCTCAAAATATTATCCGAGTCAGTTACTTTTGGCCTACCTTGTTTCATGATTGCATTCATGCCATGAAATGATGTGAGCAATGTCAGCTCTACACCAACAAAGCCTGAGCTCCCCCCGCTCTTCTTCAGCCTATCATTACTGCCGGCCCTTTTTGTAAATGGGGCATCGACTTCATGACTTGTAATCCCCCCTCCAGCAATGGTCACAAATACATTTTTGTCGCCGTTGATTACTTCACCAAATGGGCCAAAGTTATGCCCACTTTCAACAACACCGCTGACACTGCAGCGCATTTTTTATTTAACCACATCATATCCCATTTTGGAGTAGCCCTCCAACTCATTTTCGACCATGGGAAACACTTCGAGAATGAGATTTTCGTTGAACTCTCATCTCGGTTAGGCTTCTCTCACGAGTTTTCCTCACCATATTACCCTCAATCAAATGGACAGGTCAAGGCAGTTAACAAAGTCCTCACGACCATGTTACAATGCACAGTTAATAAACATAAAACCAATTGGCATCATATGTTATTTTCTGCGCTATGGGCTTATCGAACGGTGGTGAAAACCGCTACCGGTTTCACACCATTACATTTAGTCCATGGGGTCGAGGCAACTCTTCCCATCAAGCGCGAAATTCCCACCTTATGCACCACAATTGAGTTATTACCTGACACTGCTCCAATGGAGAAGCACTTTCTGAACTTGGAGTGTCTGGATGAAGATCATCGATCTTCCTTACAAAACAATGAGGCAACTAAAAAACAATCCAAGGCTACCTTTGATCGCCATGTCAACCTTCGATCATTCCGTGAAGGCGACCTTGTCCTGGCTTACGATATCGCTCATGATACCTTTGGCCACGACAAATTCGAATCACTTTGGCATGGCCCTTACATTATCCAACATTTCCTCACCAAAGGCACATACATCCTGGCCTCCTCCAAAGGCCTCTCTCTCAAGGAACCCATCAATGGGTTGTATCTCAAGAAATTTTATGCTTAAAAGTAGTCATTCTACTTTAGGTTATTTCATTTTCTAGCATTTTTTGATCTTTTTTCTCCTCCCCTCTCGTCTAAACTATCCTTTGTGCTATTTACAGATGCTTCCTCCATCATCCTACCACGTCGATTACGCTGACGGCGCCAGCCGTTGGACACAAAATCTTGCTTCGGCTTCTTGGGCTCTCTACACCCCCTCACATTAAATGCTCCATTCAAGCGGCATATGCTTAGGGTTAGTAACCAACAACCAAGCCGAATACACTGATGTCATTGGCCTCCTAGCCGACACCCATCGTCATCATATTCATCACCTTAGCGTCTTCCTTGACTCTCAACTAGTCGTTCTCCAGCTCAACAATGTGTATCGCGTACGCGATCCGTGCCTCTTTCGTAAATACCTGCAGGTTAGGCTGTTATCTCGACATTTTGATTCCATTACATTTACACATATTCCAAGACAGTTGAATCAAATAACATATCAAGTAGCTAACATGGTGTTAGATTGGCATATATCACATCAAGCTACACATACATAAACATATCACAAAAACCTGTCACAGCATATATATAGAATGGACGTACTCAAAACATCAGCAAAAAACATGTAGACAACATTAGGATCTGAAATATGTATACTCATGTATATATAAAGGCCCATCAGGCCATCCGAATGTTTACATACAAAAATACATGTATCTGCAGGCCAATGCAACACCTCGGTACAAAAAATGGGCTCACCAACCTATATACAACAAAAAATATATACATCATGCACCACTCATGGTACCACTATCGCGCCACCACCTTCTCCTCCCTTAGGCGGTGGTGGCCCAACACCACCTGCCCCAGGCAGTGGTGGTCCACCCACATGACCCTTCTGCCCCGGCGGCAGACGTCCACTCGTCATAGCAGCAACCACTACTGCTCGTCGCACTATGGACCGCCATGGTGGCGGTACCCACACACACTACTCCAGGAAACTCTCGTCCTAGATACTTGACCACATGCCCTCTGGCACATCCTTCAAAACCATCTCCAGAAGATGGCGTATATAATCAAAATCCACTCCAGTCGCCGTCGGAGGAGCATGTGATGGCCCCGCACCAGGGTCATCGAACCGACGCCTCCTCGCTACCCTCTTTGGCTCAGATCGTCGCCCCGTGACATCCTACCACCGACGTCTCTCTCCCTATGGTAGTCTCTCCAGCTCTCTATGCGTCAGAACTCTCTGCATATCCACCTCGCGCCCGCGAGGTAGCCACATCTGCACATGCAAAAAAAACAAAAAACAACAGATAGTATCAACATCTATATCATATACATATGGACTGCTATCTCAAAAGAAAACAAATCAAAACATACACACCAATACTAAACATACCTCGATGGTCAAACACCTCCCCTGAAGGTAGCACCATGTTCGGGTCACCCCGGGAGTCCACCCCAGCATAGGGGTACCGAAGTATCACCTTCGGCATCTGCCACCATACCTATGTCGCCTCTGCCGAAAAGAAGTGGCCACCTTCGCCACCACCATGATGAAGAAAAACTGTCGACCACCGCCTCAACCACGGCTCTCGTGCCCCCGACACCCCCAGTAGGATCCTCGGGCGCAACATCGGCACCCTCTCTAGAAACCAGGCCACTAGGATGGACCCAAATGCAAACTCCCCTACACCAGTGGACCGACAGTGGTCCAACTGTGCCACCATCCGCGCATGCAGCGTTAGCCCCTAAGAGAAACGCTCACTGACCAAAACTCTCTCCAGCACCGACAGATGGCCACCACTAATCCGCTGGGTTGCCAGTGACCCATATACCCACACAATCATCGCTATTATACAACGATGCGCCAGGGAATCTATAGCCGATATACTCACCACCATCCCGGACATAAATTTCTAACCTAAACAATATCTCTGGCCAATATCAGCAAGCAAGCAAAGTAGTCCTAGGCAGCATCGTCTCCGCCAATAGGGGCATTCCCCGAAAGGGGAGGCCAGTCAAGAAATATACATCCTCCATCGTAGTGTAGGGGATCTTCTCTCCTCACACGAGGAAGCAGTGCAGCTACAGACTCCACATCTGGATCAAGAACTGTAATAGATACTCCTGTGCCTGTATCAATGGGCACTCAAAGAACTTTAGAAACCCATAGGTTGCCAAAGTCACACGAACCTCGGGCTCCTCAAATGCCATGACATCTCGTAACTGGGCCCATTTTCGCTCTCGCCACCGTACTAGCATCGTCACTGCCATCCACCTGCAGACCACATAGAGTCCTATGTCAGCTCAAGAAACCATCCAAACATCACAATACTCATTTTTTTTACATCCTAACCTTGCCTCTTAGGCGTGGTTTTGTTACCCACAGGCGCGCACACATGAGCGCCTGTTCACTACACAGGTGTGCATCAGTGCGCACCTATTTGTATCATAGGCACGCGCCTATGTGCACTTGTTCACCATACAAGCGTGCCGAGGTGTGCACCTGTTCAACCCACAGGCACACACGAATGTGCTCCTGTTCAACTCACAGGCGCACCCTTTGAGCGCACCCTAAACCCCCTCTACCATGCTCTCATGCACGCATATCAGGTGGGCAGGCGCGCACGTATGCATACCTATCACTGAATCTCCCATGCATGTGGGGCCCACACCCCGTAAATACCCCTATACGGCCCTCCGTACAGCCCCTGCCCAAAAATTGAAAACCTATTTTTATGCAGGATGATCAGACCACTAACCTGATACTTGTAGATCCTCAATCGACTGCCTCATCCTCTCTGAATCTCCCAATATCCAATGAAAACTACTCGTCCAGTCACTATTGTAGCAGGTACAAATGAGGTGGTAATGTGGGCCCTACAGCTATATATAGGCCTTTTGCCAAACTTCCACTCACCATTCCAGGAGCCCAAGGTGTCCATTTTTCAAACCATCTTCAGCCATGGGATTAGCATCCCGTCACCTACATCACAATAGTTCATGGGCCTCTTTTCATCCTGAGCCCCCGGGGCATCTTTTTTATCCATGGTCAGGTACGCATGCACATATTTCACGCTTATCACTCAATACATGCTCATATCTTCGATTCTTTTCAGATATTGTTCACTTCGGGTAGTTGGTTTTCATGTGTGTAGGTATTTGATCATCATACATCAACACAACCCCTTCAGGTATATACTCATCACTGGCATGTAGTCTTTCCCACTGTATCGCATTTACATTTCCAGTCATACCCTATGATATTGGCCTCTAGGATCCCCATCCCCGGCTCTGCAGTACCCACGCCTCCATTTGCATCTTCGATACTATTACCTTGTAGCATTCTTCCCCACATGAGTCTGGAGTCTTCCCACTTCTCATACATCCTCCAACTAAGGGCAGTCTGGAGTCTTCCCACTTCTTGACTTCATCCATGTACCTCTGCCACTTCCTCACCTCAGTAGATTTCACGAAGCTCTTTGCTTCTGAGAGTCACGTTCCCCTTTTGTCGACATCAACACCATTTTCCGGAAGGGCGACAGTATCTTGATTCTCATTCTCCACTCAATGAGAGATCTCGGACGACACAGGGTGAAACGCCATTACTCCCTGCTGTCATTGACCCCCATAACATTCGACGCCAACACTTTCTCATGTTATTGTGGGTCTTACTTTGTGACTATTTGCAGTTAGTTCTTTCATTTGCCGAAGACCTCTGAAGTTGGTAGGGCTATCAATGCCTGCATCATCGATGATACTTATTAGCACGATCATTGTCTATTATTTAGAGTATGTTCCTTTGCAGAATCGTCTTCTACCTTTCTCATCACTGCCCCCAAGGGCGCTGCAGTTGTCTACACCAACACTTCAGTCATCTTTTTCAAAGTTACATGACACAAGCATGGGGCATGCCCACCTCATTTTTACACAGTTTTCTTTTTTTTGCACCTCATAGAAGCTCGGGTCCTACCGGTTCCTTTTTTCTCCAACGGATCGCTCTGAACAATCTCACCATTGCTCTATATTACAACAACATTCTCAGTAGAAGAAACATTGATGGATTTCGGGTATACGTATGCTCCTAACCTCATCCAATAGGGGGCATCTGTTATCACTGAAATTTCATCCGCACATGGTTACAAGAACTCAACATCGTCAAACAGTAATGAAGTCATTCATGGCCCTGAATTAATCCCAGAGAATTCAAGAAAAGGGGAAAAACTATACAAAGTACTGAAAAATTGAAGAGCACTTTGCAGACATTGGGCGTGCGTACACATGCGTGGAACAGGAACGTATAAAACTCACATATGCGCACGATGCACGACTGTTAGCGCAAAAAGCCACGCACCTGCTAAACGACGCATTTATGAATGTGGTTGGCCTCCCAACCACTTATGGTTTAGCTCCCAAGCTGATTTGACCTCCAAATCTGGGCTGGATCCGAATGGTGGGCTGGTCAAAGACCTAATAATGACCTAAATGGCCTCTTTTCACACTACAAAGTAGTTACACAATAACCGAATGCAATGCTATAAAAAGCCATGAATGCACCTCATTTTCTCAAGGAATTCAAAGTAATGTTATGCTGTCTATATTGTTTTAAGGACTTTAGTCTTGACAAGAACACATTGGCACCATTTCATTGAGCAATCCATCTCACCATTGAGTGGATTTGCAAAGAGTTCTTTCATCACCATTTTCATTTTCTTTGTTGTAAGAAGAGCTACTAGTGAGGGTCCAAGAGCCTTCCCTCGGAGGAAGAAAGGACTCATACTCCCCTTTCTTCTTGGTGCTTTGTTTTCATCAATAGATCAAGCCTCAAACATTGGTGACATGGGTCTTTTTGTTCTTGTTATCTCTATGTCCCTATGCTTATGATTTTAGTTTTTATTAGATTAATTCTTAATTATAGTTTTGTTTTTCTTTCTCTAACTCTTTTCTCTATAGCTGTCCTACTCAGCAGACCCAACTGAGCTTGCAAGCACCTCTTATTTTCTTAGTAGACCCAACTGAGCTTGCCAGCATCTTCAATGCATAGCCATCAGATAATGGTTTAAGGTTAAATAAGATTAAAAGATCATTAATTGTGACCATTGTCAATAGGTGTATGCCTTTCAGCGTAAATTAATAAACATAAGGTCGGAAGTCATGTTAATCAAGTTGTAAGCAAAAATTTAAAAAGGGCTTAGACTAGGACAAGTGGGAAGGAGGTGGCATGTGCACTAGGAGAGTAAGCATAAGAATTGGTGAGTATGGTGCAAGGCTAGCGTAGCTGCACGGCAAGGGAACCAATAGTTCTTTTCGTAGGGGCGAAGAAACCAAGCTTAGATGCTTACACCAAGTGAAGTGTCTTAAGAAGAACACTAACACCAAAAGGTACATAACGCTGGTGAATGCCGAAACGTGGCTGGAAGTTGTGGGTAAGTATTTAGATGCCACGGTTTAATCCTATTTAATCATTAAACGTGGTAATTGTATAACCTTACAGCATTTTTTTTTAATGTGATTAGGTAAAAGTTAAAAAAAGGTAAACATGTTAACGGATACCTTGATAAATGCAAGAAATTTATGAACAATAAATCTGACCCATTGATTTTGGAGGACGACTAAGAATATGCCAACATCTTCAATGCATAGCCATCAGATAATGGTTTAAGGTTAAATAAGATTAAAAGATCATTAATTKTGCCCATTGTCAATAGGTGTATGCCTTTCGGCGTAAATTAATAAACATAAGGTCGGAAGTCACGTTAATCAAGTTGTAAGAGAAAATTTAAAAAGGGCTTAGACTAGGACAAGCAGGAAGGAGGCGGCATGTGCACTAGGAGAGTAAGCATAGTAATTGGCGAGTATGGCGCAAGGCTAGCGTAGTTGCAGGGCAAGGGAACCAATAGTTCTTTTCGTAGGGGCGAATAAACCAAGCTTAGACACTTAATCCTAACCCTAACCTAGCCAATCCACTAAAGGAGTAATGTCTGTTTACAGACAAGTAAAGAAAACTTACACCTAACCCTGTTTCTAGTTTGAGTAGCACCAATTTGGAACATCCTGGAACTCACCCTGACAAATTTGGTTGATGCAGGTCAAAAGAATATAGGATGGTCAGGACTCAAGGGAATCGAGGCAGGGGAGCATCGTCGCAAGCACCGCCAACACCACCAACGCTACCACCACCATCGCCCGAACTAGCCCTCATCCTGTGCTCGTTGGAAGCCATTAAAGAGACTTTAAAGGGGCGACAACTAGCAGGGACTGAAATGGAACCCCCACCATCTAGAACGGGTAATCCAGAAGCATCAAGGGATTCAGTGGGAGGACCTCCACCCGAAGACATCACACGAGAATTGCAGAAGATCAAACTTCCAGAGTTTTCCATGGGTCACGCCAGTGAACGCGTGGAAGCATGGATGGAAGGCATGACAAGGTGTTTTTCCTTAAGGGACTACGCATCCAACTCAAAGGCAAAGATCACCATTTTTCAATTAAGAGACAATGCCTTGAACTGGTGGGGCAACCTAGAAAGACAACTGCACCTTACCCCAGACATTGTGTCCTGGGAAATTTTCGAGGAGAGGTTCCAAAGGAAATATCTACCAACGTACTACAAGGAACAACAGGTAGGAGCATTTCATGCCTTAGTACAGGGAAACAAAACTGTAGAAGAATATGAGATCAGGTTTATGGAACTGGTCAAATATGTTTCGTATATGGAAAATGACCAACGATAGGCAGAGCACTTCATCTATGGATTGAACCCTAAGATAAGAGCTATGGTGCGGATGTGGAAACTGTCTTCAGTAGCGGAGGTGGTGGAAAATGCGCGTTATGCGGAAGAACACATGAACTTAACTGGGGGTACAAGACTGACATTTCAGCATCGCCCTGGATTCGTAGGA
>JASDQU010310563.1:0-10939 GCA_032191745.1 Picea mariana
TTTGGGTTTTCATTTCTAATTTGATCATAATTTTTTATTTTGTTTTGTTTTTTTCGAAATATTCATGCATTATTGATGATATAAATTGATTTTTCCTCCCTAATTGATCAGGGTATGACATATATTTTATT
Organism: Picea mariana; assembly: GCA_032191745.1. NCBI lineage: Eukaryota > Viridiplantae > Streptophyta > Pinopsida > Pinales > Pinaceae > Picea > Picea mariana. Next base: position 132 of record JASDQU010310563.1, read on the forward strand.
CATGTTTAGAAGCATTGTCTAGGATTGGAATTTTAAGGAATTTTACAAACATCATAAATTTAAAAAAAATATTTTTTTATTATTACAATTATATGTATTTAATTTTTTTTAGTTTATTCATGTTTAAAAGCATCGTTTAGAATTGGAATTTTAAGAAATTTTACAAACATTGCAAACTAAAAAAAAAAATTATTATCATAATTACATGTATTTAAAATAATTTTAGTTTTTTTAATAGTTTGGGAGAGATAGTGTTCATATTTAAAGAGAAAAATGTTATTTGACCAGTGTTTTCCCAACAAATTTAAGTAGTGACATTATCCATTTGAATTTTTGTTTATTTCAATCTTTTTTATAAAACAATATTTTATTTTGATGTTTTTACTAAAATAAAATCTAATATAACTCTAATTTATTCAATAAATTTAATGTGCATTTTTCAAATGGAGTTTAACCAGGTGCATTTCATTCATTAATTTTGATTGAGAATAATGAATTTGAGAATATGGAGTTGGATGATGTATGATAGAAAAAAATCATCTATTAAACAAATATGTTTAGCATTGGGATTACTTATAATGTCCCCACTTTGGGACATCATTACATTGCAGAGGGTTATGATGACTAGAGTAACCAGATGAAGGTTATAGCGAGTACAGAGATTATTGAGAGGTATTTTGGGATCTGGTTTGCATCACTCATCCCATTTCATCATTATGATCCATTCCGCATAGGTTGGCTTTGGTTCTGTTACTTTTCGACGATTTTCATGATTTTGAGTATTTTGAGCTATAAGTTAATTAAACTCACTGAAGAGGTCATTTTGGGCACAAGACTTGGAGGAACCTCTTAGTGTAATAGCTCATTGGAATCGGGAGAAACAACACTACAAGATAGGATGATGAGAAGTGACTTTTAGTTGCCAGCGAAGCCACAATGAGAGCTAAGGTGTTTTCAGAGGTAAAAAGGTTAATTAATTCATTAAAGTGATTTAATTAGTTAATTAAATATTAATAAAATGAAATTCACTTTGGAGGGACAAGGTGAGTAGGAAGTATAAAGGAGAGGCAAGGGCCTCTATTCTCGGATTCATTCATGTATGTTTATCATTTTGATATCTAGCTTCCAACTAGAGAGCCCATACCTTGGGGGTTTTCAGGGTTTCGACTTAACAAACCCTAGAGGACGAGTTCCGTGGTGAAATATTTCACCTAGCTTGTCCCAAGCTTGGTCTCGGGGATGCAATAATCCTCCATAGAAATTGCATGTTATGCCATAGAAATTGTTTTGTAGCTTAACATGTATCCAATGACTCGTATTCTTAACATGTATTTATGTTGCATTAAAAAAGGAATTTAAATCATTAGCTACTAGATATCTATCAATTTAATGTTATACTTGCCTTATGTTATTATTGTCATCCTATTTGGACTATTCTTGTATCTTGACATGAATTATTGGATTGAATGCAATTTTTATTTGAATTTAGATATATGTATAATAGAAGTGTGATAACTATTTATCATATAACTATTTGTGCATATATTCTTGATTAGAAGAAGGTCTTAGAACTATTTCTTTGGTCTGTTAGCTCCATTTTATTCTAAGTTCAAGTTGTTCATCCATATTCTATTGTCTCACTCTTCATTGATATAGATTAGATTTACTTTGTTGTCTTCATGTTAGATTAGCTTACATATTTCATTTATTTTAATTCCATGCATTTTTATGAAAGTATTATTTTGTAGGAGAAACCATTTATGTGTCTTGGTTGAGCCCTCATTTCAGCTAACTTAAAAGGATTCCTTTTGCAATCATGTTGCAAGGAGGCAAGTATTATCTTTCTTCCCATTGATAACAACTAGATTTATCATACATCAGCAGGAAGAATATAGTTTTAGATTAATTAGATTAGATTAACATTTTGTTTAATTTAGTTTTTGGTAAGGGTAAATGGACCCATTTAACCAGTCTAAATCACCACATCAAATGGACAAGGGTCTAATTGGGGCCCTAACTGGCTGATCTCCTTAATGTTGAAAAAGGAAAATTCTAGCCATCAACACAACCATTCATAAAAAAAAAATTCCTTGTCTTGAATAAAATATTCCAGATGTCTTCTTCCTTGAAACATACCTTGTGGTATCTCGATTTGAGATCCAACTTGGTGAAATATTTTATGTGCTACAATTGGTATAACAAATCATTGATCTTGGACAGAGGGTACTGATTTTTAAGTGTAATCTTATCCAATTCATTGTACTCAATACACATTCACCAAGTCCCATCCTTCCTTGGTATAATTATGATAAGTGACCCACAAGGTGAGGTGCTTGTTCGAATCACACCCTGCTCTGAAAATTGTTGCAGTTGATTATTTACTTCATTTACTTCCATAACAAACTGTCTATACAACCTCATATTTGGCAATGGGGATTCTGTAAATAATTGTATTTCATGATCCACATCCCTCTTGGGTGGTATCCTTTTAGGCTCCTAGAACACTCCATTGTATTCCTATAAAAAATCCTCCAAATAATGTTTTTTCTCTTTAGTACACCCCTCTAGGGATGCATTTACTCTTATCGACTCATCCTTCGGTTGGTTTTCTCTTAGGAAAAGTAATTTTCTTACTCGAACTAATCAACTTATTAGCTTGGTTGGAACTTACCAGTTAGATATTTGACTTTCCTTTATGCAAATTGATGATGTGGGACTTACCATCCTTGATTAGTCAGTATTGGTTGGATATATGCATGAATATCGCATCCCTCATTTACATGTAGGGGCTTCCAAACACTACTCCACATATGTCAATGGGTACCACGTCCAATTCCACTTTATCAATAAAATAAACACTTACAACAAATTTAATATTACATTGTTTCGTTACCTTGATATATGCATCCTTGTTTACCCATACCAATGGATATGGGCTAGGATGTTCATGAACCTCCAATCCAATATTAATGACCATATCTACTACTATATGATTAGCCTATGAGCCAAAGTCGAACATGTTGTCTATTTTGGTCTTCTTGACCTGGATCTTATTGTGGGAGAGTTTACTCATCTCCTTCTCTTCCTAGTGATGAAGGATACTCAAATTCACCTCCTTATACATTGATGTTCATATAATATTCTCATCCACAATGGATCTTCGTTCAACATGATTTCTCAAATGTGTGGCTAGAATATTATTTTTCTTTGCATCCTTCTTGTGGTTCTTCAAGTTCAAATATGGATGTACTTTTCGTCACTTTTCCTTAATGTGCCCATCAATATTTCAATGGTTACAATTATTTCCATGATACTTTCATTGATGTGCAGTCGATTTCATCTTCTTATCCTTTCCCCATTTCCACCTCTTCTTCCCATTAGAATATTCTCGGTGCTCTTTTTCTTGGAACCCCTTCGCTACCCTTTCTCGTGACCTATATTTTATAGATATTGTACCTATACACATGCCTCATCCATGGTCCTTGGATTGAAAAGCATCACTTTACTTTTTAGATGGCTATGTAGACTACCTAAACACTTGAGGATTAAATCTAGGTTCTTGGGCAAGATACCCAACATGATGGCTATCTTTTTGAACTTGGTGGTGTACTCATGTACACCTTGTCCTTGATTTTTCCTGAAGTAGTGCCACAAGATCCATTGGTCCTATACATACCCGATAGGGTACAATTGAGACTTGATGATAGCTTTTGAGGCCTCCCACCTAGTTACTGGTGGATCACCCTCCATCCTAAGTGTTTATATACGGGTTTTCCACCATGTTAAAGAATGGTCCTCTAACTTTAGTCTGGACTATAATATATTTTTTTCTTCATGTATAGGGTGAATGCTGAAATAAAATTCTAGTTGTTGCAACCGATGATTCAATTTTAATGAATCAATATCACTTTGGTCTGGCTTTATGTCCACTTTTCCTTCCATATTGAACAAGGGTTGTGAATTTTTTATGGCACTGCAACTCATCTTCTCTTTCTCGGGTTCTTTTCTCTACTCCTTTTTTGGGTCTTTATTATCCCCCAATTTACCATCTTACTTGATCTTTGAGTTCAAGCATCCAACTTCTCTAAATGGTTTGAGCTTGCTTGCGAGAGTTGCCATGAGGAGGGACTAATTTCCAGATATTCCAACATCATGAATCTCTCCTTTCTTATATCTCGACAGTTGTTATGAATAGACTTGTAGATCATGGTTAAGGTTATGTGACTTTCTTCTTAAAAAAATTCCCGGATCACTACGAATTTCCAAAAAATCCCCAGGAAAAATTTCTCTGACATCTATATGACCTAGAAACTATCGTGAATATTCCACTGGAATAGTTCATCACAACAAATCTAATAAAATACTGAAATAATTACTGTGAATGTTAATTTAATTTATATCTCATATTATTTAATTATTGTTTTTCTTCCTAAATGTATGAAATATTGAAATGCGAAAAATAGAGAACAATAAATACTCACTCACCATCCAAAAATAAACACAAGAAATAACTTGGGAATCCCAATAAGGGAGAAAACCCTACTAGAAGGTGAGGCCACTCTACTCTTATTTCTTCAAACACAAGTACAAAGAAATAGGTACTATCTGTGGAGTTTCCATTGACAGTGTGGCATGTATTGTTGCTATAAGATCTCTCCTCCTCCATTAGGCTCTCAAAATACCACTCCTCAGTTCTATTCCCAACTATATAACAAATACAATGCTAAATAAGGAATTGTTTCTCCTCCTAGTGGCCCGATATTTAACATATATCAATATTCATCTAGGGTTAGGGTTTTTAATTACTCAACCCTTAATTTTGATAATGTTTTCGACCTTCTAGAATCTTCTTGAAGGTATTCACATGGCTATCCCCATATGTGTGGGTAATTGGGGATGATGTGGCATCATCTCATACCATGGTGGTGAACACGGTAGGTCAACTTCTGGGAGGCATGAATTTCTTATCTGTGATTGAGGCATTTGACGCACCATTGGAAAGGACTCGTATTGTATAATATGGAATTTTTCTCCATAATTAGGACCCGGGTTCATAAAAAAGGTCAGTTGATGCCTCATAATGGATCTAGCATATTTCTGACAGTTTCCTATCTAAAATATCCAAAATGGTACTTACCACCAAAATAAAGGTATGTGAGTTGATTCCTCCAATTTTTTCCACCCTAAAAGCATAGAGATAGATGAAAAATAATATAATGATCTAATCCGGAACATTTGTATACAAAAATTGAGAGAAAAATAACAGTATTGGTATTATATTAAGGGTAACTTATTATACCCATTCATATCTCATGCACTCAATTATGTTTCTTATGTGTGATTATTATTCTCTAGTCTTCAGTATGTTATTCATATTTTCACGATATTCAATATCATTCTTAACAAATTTAATGTTGAAATCATAAGAATCACATTGCCTCTTTTATTCCATTGAACATCCTATTGGGTGATACTGGTTAAGATGTCTATTTATTTTGAAGTTTTATTTTCATCGACTTGTTAAATTTTTTCCATTGATAATCAATATTTGAAGGCCTCTAATTTATCAAAAAACGAAAAAAAAAAAATGTATAAAAACCATCTAAACCCCTTTATCATAGTTATATTTCATTGGTGATTGAATCAATACCTTAGACTTTTCTATTTGAGTTAAATATTCTAATATTTTTTAACTAAAGGTATTCTCACCTTCTTTAACAAGTGTAATAAATGCACTATTAAGAATTTGCTTGCTCAGTTATGATAACATCCATTTCACCTTCAAATTTGTCGTGAAAAATGATGAGGGAAATGACCCAATAGGAGTAAAATAACTTTTTTAATTAACTTCCGAACAAGTGAATATGGAGTAACCATTGAAGTGGAATCTCTCATATTTACTTTTTTCTCGTTAGTAATGCGGAAACCACTAGATAATAACCTTTTTCTTTGTTTGATTTTTATTTACTAGAGAAGCTTGTCTTATTCTTGATTTATAAATAATCTGAATATATATTTGTCTTTCAGTAGTAGAATCAACATGTCATAGATTCAATACACTCCTAATATTCTACATGTAATGATCTCTAAAATTCCTCAGAGAATTCAAAAATTGAGTGTGCTTTAAAGAAAAAATGATTTTTGAAGGCAAGGGAATAAAAGGGATGCAAGTTTTAGAAATAGAGGGCATATCTCTAACATTACAAGAGTCGTGATTCTCATAAATCCATAGCGCTCAAAATTCTGCAAATTTTTTTTCACAAAGGTCTTATGTAAAAGATCGAGAGTTTGTCAACACAAGGATGAAATTCGTTAAGAAAATATATTCATTAAAAATTCAATATATCAATTGTTGTCATTGAACCTAGGTGGCAATGATAACACTCATTTTCACAACTACTTGGGATATACCCAACAAACAATAGCATTCCCTATATGTTAAAAAACCTTTGAATCATATAAAAAGGGGAAGAGTTGGAAGATGAACCTAAATCCAAATATTAAAAACCATAATTTTAGGATCAAAATCAGATTACAAATGATTAAGAAATAATCCTTTCTACCATAAATCTCTTGAAACAAGGACAATAGATATATTTTAAACAATTATTGATATATGAGAAAATGTACAAAGATACAGGTGATGTGCAATACACCAATAAAAAGATGCAAATGGATCCAAACATTTTTGAAGTAAAACATTGTACAAGTATCACCAACCTTGTGTAATATAGAAGACCAAAGCCTAGACTAAGGGAGAGTGACTCAACTATCACATTAATAGTTTACCATCAACTAAAAACTGAACTCTATATGCAAAATCTAGATGCCATTAATGTAATGGGATTTTGTCAACAATGCCAACACGATAATCTAGATCATTAATGACTCAACTTTCACATTAATAGCATACCATCATCTAAAAACCGAATTCTATATGAAAAATCTAGATGCCATTAATGTAATGGATTTTGTAAACAATGACAACATAAAAATTTAGATCATTACAACTTCAAGAAAAAATAAATATAAATCAATAAATAAGTAAATAAAATTCTATATGAAAAATCTAGATGCCATTAATGTAATGGATTTTGTAAACAATGACAACATAAAAATTTAGATCATTACAAATTCAAGAAAAAATAAATATAAATCAATAAATAAGTAAATAAAAAATTAGACATAAATCAATGTGAATTCTAAATATGTGAAAATTATATTCCTTAGTAATACATGGAAGGGCTACATTATCCAATTCCATATACTCAAAGTCAAAAATACAAAATTATTAAATTAAATAGTACTATATCATATCCTTATTTAAAAATTATATTTAATTCTAAAAATAAAAAATAAAATTTAATTCGAAATTAAAAATTATATTTAATTCTAAAAATAAAAAATTAAGTTTAATTCGAAATAGAAAAGCTGACAAAGCATATATAGCGGTGGGTTGAAGAGAGTGAAGAATTTTTTCTTAATTCGAAATAGAAAAACTAACAAAGCATATATAACAGTGATGGGTTGAAGAGAGTGAAGAATTTTGTGTTATATATTACTCATGGATGGTTCTAGAGAGAGGGAGGCAAAACATCCGTAAAATTTGAAATCAAAACTGAAAAAGCATGATAGCAACCTCTAACGGACCTGAAAAAGCATGATAAAAAGAAAATGCAGGGATAAAGTGAACGTTTGAGAATTTGTGAAAATCAAAACTGAAAAAGCATGATAAGCTCTAACGTACATATGGTGCTTCAATAATTTCCTCCTCCTCCTCTATGATGTCTTTGGTATGCATTTGTGGTTGATTGTCTTAGCTTATGTGTGGCCGAGTCTAGGTCGAGTCTCAGTCAGCCGTGTCTATGTGGGATAGAGGAGGAGGCTGGATTGAATTGGAGGCACCTGACTCATCCGCTGGAGCAAAGGGAAGGGCGGTTGAGCTTCTGAACGATTAGTATTGTCTTAACGAGGAGGCTGGACTGAATTGGAGGCACCTGAATCATCCGCTGGAGCAAAGGAAAGGGCGGTTGAGCTTCTAAACAATCAATATTTTCTCAACGATATATTTTATTATTATTAGTTCCTTCTGCAGAAGTCCCAGATTGTTTTGTAAATTCATTAACAGTATTAATCTCTTCCTTCTTATTCTAAATCTCATGTCTATTCTTCCTTCAGTTTTGATTGCAAATATTTCAGGCAGGTTCGGCCCTGTTCTATATGGATGCAAATCGTCATTGGTTGGAAAAGCTCAATGACGGAAGTAAGATGTCAGGCTTCAAACCCTTTAAAACCTTTTCACAAATCCAATTAGACCTAAAGGTATGTACGGCTTCGCATTTCTCTTTCCATGGCTTCAGGTATTGGCCATGTTGAATACATGTAATCTTTAGTTAATAAGAGGTTTAACCTAATTTTTTTTAAGAAACTAAACTAGTCTGTTTAGTAATTTAATATCTTATATTATTTTTCTCATTATAGTTTAATATCTTGTATTATCTTTCTCATTATCTTAACCTGTCTTTTTATTTAACTATTTTTTTATTCGTTTTTCATCTCCAGTAGCTTAACCGGCCCATCTCTCCTAATGAAATTTAGGGTTCGATTCTGACTGGAAAGGTATCGCTCCTTGGCACTGCGCTAGTATATCCCGAGAAGAGCCCCAGTAGCCCTCCCTAGATTGAATAGCTCGTACCGGAACCATACCATACTATACCGGTGAGTGATTGGTCTGTTCGAAAACTAGGCATCGTTAAAACAACTCGATTTCGCGATAGGGAAGTCCCCTGTGTTCGTTGACTCAGCGAGATAGATGTAACGCGCTCAAGGTTCGTCAGCGATAGGGAAGCCCTGTTCGTTGATCGATTCAACAAATAAGCGCTCCACAATTTAGGGTTCTTTTATCAGTTCACTGTATTTTTACTTAATTTTTTTATTTATTCCACCCTTAATTTCTTTTATCTATTTCACATCCCATCTATTACATTCTTAGGAATAGTAACATGAGAAACTCCAATGATACCTCCCATCTATTACCTTCGAAACTCCAGTGATACGGGCTCCTCCCACTAAGTCAAGAAAAAATGGGATACAAAGAGTTTATTACTATTCACAATTCTAGTTCTAAGAACATTAAATCATTTGTTTTATACTTAATGGCTTTGAGGCTTTAAATTAACCTTTTCTATTTCAATGTAATTTGTGTAATTCCCTAAATAAATGCAATTTTCTTTTTAACTTAACTTGTATAATTCCCTAAATAAATGCAATTTCAAACCGGAAATACATCATCACAAACTAAAAGTATCAGAGGTTAAAGACTTCACCTCCTCGTATGTATCCCCCTACATGTCCGCGGGCGCCTAAACAGAATGAACGAAAAGTGGTTTCAACTGTTTTCATAGAAAAAAAAATATTTGCATTTCTTCCCACCCAGAAAAGTGGATTCAAATGTTAGGATAGAAAAAAGATATTTCCATTTCTTTCCGTAGGGTATTTTTTTTATTTTTAAATAAAAATAAAAATAATTAAAAAATTAAAAAATATTAAAGTTTTTTTTTTAATTTTTAATAGCAGTTTACATATTGTAAAAATATATGAATTGTTTTTATGTTTATATTTTTTAAAAATAAAAAAATAAAAATATTATTTATACTAAAATTTCTTAGTAGTTTATGTATATATATAGGATATATGAAATGTTTATATTTTTTTAAATAACAATAAAAAGAATTAGATATTTCTTTTAAAATTAGATATTTCTTTTAAAATTAAAGTTTTTAATGTTCACATATATGTTGTATTCATTGTTTATTTCTTTTAAAATTAAAGTTTTTAATGTTCAAATTTATTTTTAAATTTTTTTAGTTTATTTATTATATTTTAAATTATTATGATAATAAATTAAATGATTTTAATGTTATAATTTTATTTTTTAAGAATTTATTTGTATTTGTAATTAATTTTCTTTCAATTAATTAAGTAAATAAAAAAATTGTATATTATTTCTTTTTATGTATATTAGATATTTTATTATATTATGTTTTAATTTAAATATTTATTATTTTTTTCATTGTGGATAAAATTATATTTTTAAAATTTTTCCAAATTCATTATTTATTACATGTGTTTTTTTCTTTTTTTTAAGTAAGTGTATGATGTAAATTTATAATATCTATTTGGTATATGGTTTTTGTCCTTTTGTTAGTTTATTTGTATTGCTTTGTATTTTCTATTATCATTATGAAATTTTTACTTCAAACAACATAATGGATTCATGATTCTCTATTCCATATTAAAAAATGGATTTGAGTCAATTGCATATTGTTATATTATAAATTTGTTCAAAGAATTATTCTCATTTTATTCAAGTATTATGTGAGGCTTGGGCCTTGCGTTATATAAAGGAAAAGAATTAGGCTTATTATTAGGGATCTAGACTTAAGGTTAGGCTATGATAGGGTATCCTAGTATATCTAGGTTAGGTTAGACTAGTCTATGTAGGTTAGATAGAGTACGGTACACTAGGTTAAGGTGATATGGGTTAGGTTAAGTTGGGTAAGCCTAATAGGTTAGTTTAGGGTAGGCTAGATTAGGCTAAGTTGGGATAGGCTAAGGTTAGGAAAGGATGATTTAGGGTTGGTTTAGGTTAGACTAGGTTAGGCTAGGCTTGCAAGAGAGAGAGGGAGGGAGTGAGAGAGTGACAAAGAGAGGAGTAGGGGGAGAGGGAGAGGGAGAGAGACGGAAGGGGAGATAAGGAGAGGGAGGAATAGAGGAAGGGAGAGAGAGAGGGAGGGAGAGGGAGAGAG
>JASDQU010310564.1:0-12009 GCA_032191745.1 Picea mariana
ATATAGTTGTGTAAAAGATATATACATTGCTCTATGTCAAAAAAAAATGTGTGAAAAGGAGAGATTCTATACTACTATATGCAAATCATATATTTTTATATGTATAATTACTTATGAGTGATAAAACGTTCATTTAGTTTCCAAGGGTGATTTAATTCTAGATAACGTTTAGTATCTTTTTACATCTCAATGTGCCATGTGTTACTGTGTCACATAGGTGTTGGTGCACATGATCAATGGGTATTTCGAACATGAGCATATGCTAGGTTTGGGCATGGACCATTGAAATGTGTGTGGATAAGATATCATGGAGAACACATTTGAAGCTAAAGTCATGGGTTGGTGCACACACAATTGTAGGATTTTGAATTGGCTTGGATTGAAGACGTTGGCAAGAATAATACATGCTTCCTAATGTATGCAAGGTTATGCAATTTATGCTCAGATCAACTTGATTACTAGCTCTCTCTTTCATCAACTCTAATTATAGATCTCACTTTTCATCCACTTTTGTAACTTTGTCTTCTACTTACCTTACAACCTTAAGGTTAAGGTGTTATGTCCATCCCATAGCTTTGGGTTGTGCCTTACAATTTGTTTACAACTCTATGGATATCGCTCTATAACCTTTCCTTTGCATACTTCAATGAGAGTTTATACCAAAAGTAATAATATAAGTTCATGTATATCCATTACAAAATTGATTAAGTTCATGTATATCCATTACAAAATTGATTAGTTTAATTTAAGTATATTTATATCTATCTATTTATATTATTTTTCAAAGAAAAATTTGTAATTTATATTGAACAATATAAAAAAATTACATTTTGTAACTATAGCAAGGCACATATATAACAAGTTTGATATATACTACAAAAATGACTCTTATTCTAACTTCCAATGAAAATTTTCTCATTAAAACATAACATTAACATAAACAATCTAGACAAAGATCCTGAAACGAGATTAAAAAACATGGTCCATTCATAGTTAGAAGGATCTCCTTTACTCCTATGTTAGAAAAAGAAAAGGATAAATATACTCTAGTACGAAAAAACATCTACATATTCTAGTGATTGAATGATCAAATAGGAAAATGTCGGGAATTCAATTTATGCACTCCATTCTCTCTATGCTCAAAAATATTTATTATGCCAAGATGAGTGTGCACACTGTTGGAGCCGCCTTTGTTTTTCTAGCCCGTCACAATTTTCATTTTTTAATGCTCGAAGTCGAAAGATGGTTTTCGTATTTTCCGTCTGTGGTTTAAAAATCTCTGAAGCTTTATCAACGCAAACAACGATGATTATTGTACTCTCGAGGCGAGTCCTACCTTTCACAAAAACGTTTCCTCTTTTTTTCTACCTCGGGATCTCATAGGTCAGATACTATAAGTCATGTAGTTCACACGCCTCGAGCTACAAAACGGTGAAATCGTTTTCATTTTTCACCCAGGGTAGTAACGAGAGTAAATTTTTCCCTAAACCGTGATTAAATGTCATTGGGTTTTCGCACCTCGGCGTTCACCAAACCCAAAATTTTATTGTCGTAGCCCCGATAGCCGAGAACATGAGGTCCTTATTTTAGTAACCCGTGTCAAGGTTAAAAGTAAAAGCTAAACCATGGTAAAAGTTCTGTCGGCAATTCGCCACTCGGTGTTTTCTTTTTTAAAAGTTACACCGTCTCAGCCCCGACTCGCGAAGTCACGATAAGGATATAAACGTAATTAATTAATCACTAAATCCGAGTTTATCTTCCATTTTTATTAAGTCGTATTATCGTGTTCTCGCGGTTTCACAGCTCGGCATGCAAACCTCCCGGAAACTTATTTTCGAAGCTCTGAGTCGCGATATGGCGAGTATAATAATTATGAAATTAATTGAGCCCTAATCACGATTACACTTTTTATTAACCAAAATCGATCATCGTAGTCTCGGGTGTCAGAGGTTCGAAGTGTTAAAGTAAAATCCCCGATATAACGAGTACCGAAATATCGATTAACGTTGGTAAAACCAGATTAATTAAGCTAAATCGATACATATCCTGTGTTTCGATGCTTGCACGATTTACGAGGTAGCCTTATTCGTTCCATATGCCAACTAATATTTTAAACCGCCAAAATTTATGGCATTAATTAGGAAATAGGGAAAATCGACGAATAAAGATCGTATTTTTATGGCAAAATTTATTTTTAAATATGATTTGACAGGCCTGTTCTGAAAGGTACCGAGTTTTCGAATATATATAAGAGTTGTGGTTCATTATAACAAATGCATTTTCATATTTCGCAAAGCACATTATCTCAGAGCAAGCTGACTTCTATATGTATACGTATTTCTATCGCAGAAGAGCTAAGCACAATCCCCAGCCATGGCTCCGTGAAAAGCATCCAAAGCCAGTGTTAAGGTTTCGGGACAGGGCTCAGACAATGTTGTTGATACTTCGCCTCAAAGTATTGACTCAGTCCCGAATTGATCGTTTGTTTCAGATGTTCTGCAAGCAGAATTGGTGGATTATTCTGATGACTCCAGTGACAACGAAAAATATGATATAACCACCAAGTACAAAATAGTCATCCAATCTGGAATGCACAAAGTAGCAGCCAGGCCATGACTATTTCCATATTATGATATGGTCCAATGGGCATTGGACCATGTTGACATACCGACCAGAACCATCATGAATGAGCAGAAAGTCACCATCGGGACTTTCAGGCCGAAACATCTACAAGCCATGTATAAGCTGCCCACAATGTCTAACTATACATATGGCGCCGAATTCTTGGATGAATTCAAGCAGAAGGAATGCATACAGTATGATAAAACCATGTCCAGTTTAATAAGAGATTGGGTTTTGCACGCCGCGAAGTTCAGGGCTGATAGCCACGGCATATATTCGATAGCTTCCTTGGAGCCGCAGTACAAGTACGTTGCCATGATGACATCCAGGCTATACGGGAAAGAGGACACCTCACATTTTTATCTTCCATGGGTGCCTCTAATGTTTCGGGTCGCCGAAGGCTGTTCCTTCGACTGGGCGAAAATGTTGTCTGACAGCTTGACCAGTCGAATCACAGAGTATTGGGCGCAGAAAGATAGCGGAAAGGCGTCTTCATTCTTTATGTCTGCATACATTATGGACGTCGTTTGTTTTTTGACACTGTTTCCCTTAATGATTTGGAGATGGACTCCAGTAGAAGATGAGCCCATACATGTCTATCACTCAAAATTATGGGAAAACAAAGCTGCAAATTTCGTGTATGAAATCTTCAACTGGGTGATGGTGCCTATGAATGTCACCATTTTCGGTCACCCACCACCCAGGATTTCAGACAGTATAGTGACAAATCTAAGAAGCATAGCCGACTGGTATGTGGAGGCCGAATTTTTGTACCTCAGAGTTTTTGGGGCTTCTGTTCCCCCGTATGCACTACCATTATTCATTCCCGACAAGTTGGCTTGTCGCGAGGTTGCCAGACAAACAGTAATCGGTGGTATAAGCAAGGAGCTTAAGGGATATTCAAAGAAGGTATGGCCACCTTTTCCTGTTCATTTAAATTCTTATTTTTTATTAGATTTCAGGCATGCCAAAGCTGAGGTAGCAGCCCTGGAGGACCTAAATTTGGCCCTCATTGAATATAAAAAGAATGATCCACAGAGGGTTGTGAGCAATCATCTGGCCAGTTGCAGGCTCAAGAGATTTGAGCACGAGAATTCACCCTCGGATGACATTTTCCGAGGCGCAAGGTCTTATGCCGAGATTCTAGCTCAGATACAAACCTTGGCATCCGAGGAGAGAGCCAATGTTCTGAAGTTCCAAGAACATCGACGCAGTTGTCTTCCCACAGTGTTGTGGGGCGAGAGTCCAGTAATGGCAGAGGTCAAAAAAAAGGATGCCGAAGGCTCTAAGGATGCAAACCCCGATCAAGAAAAACACCAGGACGAGGGAGAGCAAACCAAGAGTCTGAAAGCAGAAATAAAGACTCCTGACCCTCCGAAGAAGCAGAGCCCGGTTACTACTCCGGGAAAATCAGCAAAACAGGTCAGAGAACCTATCACATTAGTTACTCCCTTGCAGTCGACTCAAGGAAATATTGACGTAGGGTGGATCTTCAATGAAGAGTTGAGGCATATAAGGGTAGAAGAGCTCCCTCCGAATGAGTTCTTCTTCGATAAGAAGAGAAAAGCAATGGTAAAGAGAGAATTTTACCAGAAAGGGGAGTCGACAGCCAAGAAATACAAAGTCATAATTGATGGGAAGGACAAGAAAAATGAACAATTCACGACTGAGATAGCAGGGACGTTAGTAGCATATGCCTCGGCGAATCATTTTTCAATCAGGCTTCTAAAAAACTAGCTGAAGCGAAAGAATCGCCTCATCAAGACCCTGGAAGCTAGACTAGCCACAACAACAGAGACTGCCAAAGACCAGATGAGCGTAGGAATAGAGCAGGCCAGGTTGGCCAATAAGAAAGAGATAGAGCTACTCAAGACTAAGCTCGAGCAAGCACAACTGGTGGTTCGGGATGGTCAGATGCAAGCCAGTCAACAAAAAGATTTGATCCAACCGCTGCATGCTAGGGTGGAAATCGCCGAAAGCAAAGTGATAGATATTGGGATGTTTCAATCCTAGGCGATGGAGATTCGAGGCAGAGTCTTTGCGGCCCAACAAAATTTACTCGGCAAGGTACAGGATATTCGGAACAACTGCTTGTTGGTAAATCAGGTTTTGGAAAATTTAAGTGCTAGAGAAAGGGAAGCTGGAGTAGCTCGGGTCAACTTCCAAGAGGCTGTGATATCCACAAACAACATGGATTCAAGAAGCACTCCCAGATTCACCATTTCGGAGCAGATCAGAGGAAACATCCTATTGAAAGAATGGGAGCAAAACATCGCGGAAGGCAAGCTGCAAGCCAAAAAGCTAATGAATTCCTTAGAAGAGGCCTTCAGTTCGGTAGATGGAAATATGCTAGGCATTGATAGCGGGGGTAATGCCAAGGCGTTGATTCAAATGGATATGGAAAAAATCTCGCTTGATCTAAAGGAAAAAGAGGAAAGAGATTCAGCCGAGATTTCCCAAGTGACTATGGTGAACATAGTCCAAATAGACAAATGTATGATTAAACCAAGCACGCAATTATGCGCTATCGACATCATAGACAGTCAGATGGAAGACAGGCTGCCACAGTTATCCCAAGAATGTTACTTTTTTGAAGCCAGTTGTCAAGTAGAACCGTTGAGGCTGATATCTTAGCTGGTTGAAAGATGTATCACCTATACTGAGCACATGCAAGGACAAACGTCTGGCACCAAGTGAAGACAGAGAAGAAGAAATTGAGCGATTGCTCTCCTCCCTATCATAATCGAAATTTTGTAACGATTGAGATTCTATCTTATTGTAAACTGTATAAATATACCATAGAAAGAAAGAAAAAGGGTTGGACCTTTTTGTGTCGATTGTAACAGAGTTTTTTACATTTTGAGAGTTAGTACAAAGCAAATCTGAAGATTCTCAATTCCGTCACGACTGTGTTATGAGTTTGTTTCTTTGTATCTCATATTCCATTTCATTTCATATTCATAACTGATGAATGCTTCGTTATAATTTAGTACGACCACTACTATAGCGAATGAATTTTGGTTTTCTGTAATTGTTTACTGTTTTTCCTTTGTACTAGCTATCAGCGGGTGTAAGACCAGTCAACACTTTCAAAATTCTATACATTTTACGCTACATCGGGTTATTTCCTTACATCTTTCCTCTCCTGTTTATACGTGAGATTCTCCCTTGATAGGAGCCTTACATCATAGATAGCTAAATGTTTTTCTCCCACCCCATACATTTTATTAAGATATAACTCAGTTACAGGAAAGAGCCTTTGATTTGCACCCCTATTTTATTCTTGAAACTGTAAATTCTCTTTTATACGACCAAATTGAGACGACACTTAATCTCTCTCTAAATTTTTTTCTTATTTTACTGTTCCTCCATGACTGTCCCTGAACCAACCCAACCCAATATTGAACCCGGATTATCAAATCAAATGCACATTGCCTTAAACCTTTTCGATACTATTCTTAAAACAACTATTACCCGGGTTGAACTCGAACGTTCATGGGCAGCGATTGAGCAGGATATAACTACCCAGGAACAGTTGGAAGCTAGACAATGCCAACGTAGAAATCTTCCCTAGTTTCCTTAGCCAAAGGTTGACGTTTCTCTCTTCTCCACGCTTTACACACTTTCGGATTCCCAGACACTATACTTCTAAGCCTTAAGTACAGACTCTGGAACAACATATTTCTAGCGTCGTTGCCGACGACCGAAGTTACGAAACCTTTTTCCTTGGGAAAATGACATTTGTGTTTCGTTGAAAGTGTTACCCTTTGATAGTGAACAAAGAGTACACACCTTTTTAAGGATTTTCAATTTTTCACTTGGCGACTCCACAAATAATAAATTGGCATCCGGTTGAAGGAATACTAGACAAAACCCGGATGGTAAGCAGATTACGCCCGTTATCGATCCCGAGAAGATTCTAAAGGTGAGAGGCTCTCTTAAGCCAATCGTTGTTGTTTCCAAACTTAAAACCCCACAACTGAAGACTAAGAGTTCTTCTGAACCCTCAACTTCACGCAGTCCTCTCTTTGATACTAAAGTTTTAATGACAAACTGCTCCGAAGTTAGGAGTGAGATTCATCCGACAATCCCCTTAGTACACAAAGGAAAGGGCCGTCTTGAAATTTCATCGGCAGTTGACATACCATCTTTCCTTCAGTTAAATTTCCCAATCTCACCAAATTCTGAAGAGTGTGTTACACATTCGGTTTCCACACCCGTCGGTTCTCCTGATTTCGTCTCTTGCAAATCCGAGGAACCGAGTCCTCACGTTCCTTATCTTTCCTCGTCGGATTTTCCTCTTCACGAAGAAAATAAAGATTCACTTTTAATTTTCTGAAACCCGCTTTACAAATTCCCACAAATAACGATGGCAGCCGTCGAAGGAGGAGGTGGAGGGTTTATAGGAGGAGGTGGAGGGTTTATCGGAGGAGGAGGGGGAGGAGCCCCTCTAGGAGGAGCTGGAGGCCAAGGGCCTGCCCCCCCTCCCAGAGTGTTTGCGAAATTTGCAGCCAGATACGCCCCCTTAGTATTGCTCGTCCCTCTACACGACCTCCCTGAAAATTACATAAAAAATTTACCAAAATTCACCGGAGAAGGGGATCTGACAGCGGCCGAACATATTAATTTATTTGACCAATTTGCATATATCCTAGGTATTGAGCATGAGGACATATATTCGAGACTTCTTGTCCAAACCTTCGAAGGCCAGGTCCAAACTTGGTTTCGGAGCCTACCTGCAGCATCTATCTTGTCTTACGACGCTTTGGAAGATGCCTTCCTCAGACAATGGGGTGAGAGAAAAGACCATCTATATTATTTAACCGAATTTGGGTCTCTAAGAAAAAAGAATTTTGAAACAGTCATGGAATTTATTCAAAGATTTAACAAACTGTATAACAAAATCCTAGCTGAGGTTAACTTTCGCGGGGGCTTTCGAGCCGGATTTTGCACTCCTTTTGCGAGAAAGAAGGGGAGCCACCCTAAATCAAATGCAAGATGATGTGGTAGAAATAGAGTCCAATATGATGGCTTCGGGTAAGCTTAAAGCTAAATTAGAAACGAGAAACCGAGAAACTAAACGCTTTAGAGAACAAGCTGGTCCGTCAGGATCTAATAGATCCACAGATGATAGGGTAGAAGATATGGCTAGAGTAATTAAAGAACTGTCAAATAAAATATCCATAATGGAGCTTGAACAGGCCAAAGCTGATTATTTCCCCAAAAAGGATTTCAAGAGGAACCCCAACCCCTCGAACCAGCAAAGACAAATAAAATATGAAGATCAAAAAATACAAGCTCCCTTAAAGAATGAAAATTTTATAGGAGCGAACGATTTTCAAGACTTCGGAGATTCGGATAATGATGTCACGAACTTCGGTGATGATTGCACACAACCATATCTGACTCGATAAGACTACGAAAAATCTCTAAACACGCAACAACCGTTGAATAAAGGTGAAGAAGGTGATCACACTGACCTTTGTGAATCTCAATAAGAAACTGAGATGATAATGGCTGAGATCCAACCCAAGTATAACTTAAGATCTAAGAGTAAGCCCATCTCAACTGCTCAACCCAAGAAAATCCTCCAAAGAGGTCAAACTTACGAGCCTACTCCGGAAGAGACCTTATTACCCAACGACAAAACTAGAGTAGTAAACACACAAGAGTCCGAAGTGGAAAAAGTTGAAACCCAAGCACAAGGAACCGAAATAGTAAACAAAATTACGTCTTCAACTAGGACCATGAGTAATAAAGCAGTCCAGACGAATAAGTCAGAAAGGAAGGATTCATAAGTCTCAACTAAAGAAACAAACAAGGTGAGCGGAGCTTTCAGTTTTGAAAATGAGATAAATAAAATTAAGATACCAATCACTTTGGTAGAATTAGCAAAAAACCTCGTTTATCGGAAGCAGATTACCAAAGCGATGGGTGTCTCTGAGCTAGAAAGCTAGTCTAATGTTTTAAACCTGGAAGATGAAAAATCTAACATCACTTTTGGTCCCCATTTTGAAGGGGCCAAAGACACCATTGCTCCCTTTTATATCACTCTAAATGTGTATGATCAATTGCTACATAATTGCATGTTAGACTCTGGAGCCTCCCATATCGTTATGCCTAAGATTATTATGGACAAATTGGGTCTCCATATCACCAGAACTTATGGATATCTTTACTCTTTTGACTCAAGAAGGGTTAAGTGTATGGGGATGATAAAGGATCTGGTAGCTACCCTGGCGCAGGTCCCGGTTAAGAGTATCCTGATGGATGTGGTTATTGTAGATATTCCCCCTGAGTATGGCTTACTGTTGTCTAGGTCATGGGGAGCCAAGTTGGGGGGTTCTCTTCAATTGGATATGACATTCGCCACAATTCTTGTGTTTTGTGGTCAGTTTACTTGGTTGTATAGAGAAACGAGATTAGCATATACAGTGAGCGATCCTCAAAACCTAAACAATTTCCCTATTTACATCGCCGACCAAGATCTGGGAAACTGTATCTTGTCTTTTGATGATGGTTTAGACGATTGTCCGAAGGAAAATGATATAGAGCGAGAAGAGTCAAGTTACATGACAGAGGATCTGTGTAGCACCAGTGTTTGGAAAATGTATTTTGACGGTGCCTCATCTTCCGAAGGGGAAGGTGCAGGAGTGCTTTTAGTGGCTCCCGAAGGCAAGTTTGTGGTTCCTTTTTCCTACCGACTGCAGTGGGATATAGATTACACTAACAACGTATGTGAATATCAAGCATTGGTCTTAGGATTAGAGGCTGCCAAGAAGCTAAAGATAAATAACTTAGAGGTATACGGAGATGCAGAGTTAATAGTCAAACAAATAAACCGACAATACAAGGCCAAGCATCCCAGATTAAGATCATACAGAAATTGTGCCTGGGATCTCATGGAAAAAAATTTCTCGTCTGTAAATGTCCACTTTATCCCTCACGCAGAGAATTTACATGCTGATGCATTGGCTAAAGTAGCTTCAACCTTCTCTCCTCCCATGACTTTCAAATTGAAGTATCACATTGAAATCAGATATAGACCGTCTATACTAGACAATATCCAACACTGGCAAGTCTTTGAGGACGACGAACAAATTAAGAAATTTCTTGAAGCAGTGGGGGAATTCTCTGAAATTCATGTAGACCAAGAAAATCAAAATGACCCGATATGGATCATGCAAGAAGGGGAAGATCCTAAAGCCTTCCGAGAAAAAATTGTGGATCATCGTATACTGGTCCTTAAAAACAACCAGATTTCGAAAGGATTGATTCCTTTAGAAATACTTTTTGATCAGAATGATGTACCTGTAAAATCCACTTTACAACCCCAACCAGAAGAAGTGGAGGACTGTGATATAGGAACTGAAAAAGAATCCAGGGTGGTAAAAATATCCAAGTTCCTCCCTCCCAAAGTGAAAGTTAAGTATAAAAACCTACTCAGATAGTATAAGGATGTTTTCGCGTGGTCTTATGATGAGTTAAGAACATATGATACTTCCATAATTGATCACAAGATACCTTTGAAGCCTGGGGTCAAACCGTTTAGGCAAAAGCTTAGGCAGATCAACCCCATTTTGTTACCTGTGATCGAAAAATAAGTTAAGAAACTTTTAGACGTGAAAATAATCGTACCTCTAAGATACTCAGACTGGGTAGCAAACCTGGTCCCGGTCAAGAAAAAGAGTGGGGAAATCAGACTGTGTGTGGATTTTTGAAACTTAAATAAGTTATCTCCTAAGGACAATTATTCGTTGCCCAAAATGGACCATGTGTTAGAAAAAGTAGTTGGAGCAAACCGAATGTCTATGATAGATGGGTTCTCTGGTTATAATCAAATCGCCATGAATGAACAAGACATGGAAAAAACTGCTTTCACCACACCATGGGGTACCTTCATGTATGACAAAATGCCTTTTGGTTTGATGAATGTAGGGGCCACATTCTAGCGCGCTATGGACATCGCTTTCATAGGAGAAAGGGATAAGTTCGTAGTCATTTACCTCGATGATTTGATGGTTTTCTCTAAAACTGACGAAGAACACTTGATGCATCTCAAGTAGACTTTCAAAAAATGCTACAGGTTTGGTCTATCTTTAAACCCAAAGAAATCACATTTCGCTATGCCGAAAGGTAAGCTTTTGGGTCATATCGTATCTAGGGATGGAATCAGGATTGATCCTAAGAGGATTGAAGCAATAGATACTATAAATATTCCCAGAAATGTGAAAGAGATTCAATATTTCTTAGGAAGAATCGATTTTTTACGAAGGTTTATCCCGAATTTCACTGAGATTGTAAAATTGATCACAGGTATGTTGAAGAAGGACATCGAAGTAAAATGGACAACCGAGGCCAGAGCATCATTCGCACATATTAATAAAGTCATAAGCGAGGCACCTGTGTTAGCAAGCCTCGACTATCTAAGAGATTTTCTTATCTTCTTGTTTTCCTCTGAACACACTATCACCGCGGTGCTCCTACAAAAGAACGAAGAAGGATTCGAACAACCGATCGCCTTTTTCAGTAAGATCCTTAGAGACGCAGAACTGAAGTATGATATAATAGAAAAATAGGCGTACGCCATGGTAAAAGCATTAAAGGCATTCAGAACGTACGCACTACACTCAAAGATAATTTCATACGTGCCTACCAGTTCTGTGAAGGATATATTGGTACAGTCAGACAACGATGGAAAAATAGGGCGACGGCTCGCCAAAATCCAAGAATTTGATCTGGAAGTCAAACCAACCAAATTGATAAAAGGGCAAGGCCTAGCCAAACTCTTAGCTGAGTCAAATTTTAGAGCCCTAGACATCAATTGCCTGCAAGAAGGCGATGAATACACGGACCTAAACGAGCTGAATGAGGAAACAAGTCCAAACAAGATTGAAGAGAAGTTCTTATCATCGGGATGGTACAAAGACATAGTGTCATACCTGCTAACTCTAAAATGCCCAAATGAGCTATGACCACCTAAAGCCAAAACTTTAAAACTCCATACAGTTAAATATTGTATTGCCGAAAGTTAGCTATATTGGAAAGATCCACTCGGTTTCCTGTTAGTCTGTTTGGTTGAATCAAAAACTCAGCGGGTTATAGACGAATTTCATGAGGGAGTCTGTGGGGGGAATCACGCATGGAGAGCTACAACTTACAAGATCTTGAGGGCTGGGTACTACTGGCCAAAACTCTTTTCGGACGTCAATGCCAAAGTGCGTGCATGCAACCCTTGTCAACTATTCGCAGGAAAACATAAGCTCCCGGCACTGCCTCTGGTTCCAGTCAAAGCTGAAGCCCCATTCCAACAATGGGGTCTAGACTTCATAGGCAATACAATATTTAACTGTATGGAGTTTTAAAGTTTTGGCTTTAGGTGGTCAT